>JAJTUV010003693.1:0-43725 GCA_021653895.1 Mastomys natalensis | reverse complement strand
TACCATTAAACAATTTTACAAGACTTGTAGGTTTTAGAGATAAGATGCTGGCTTGACCTTCTTATTGTTATTATTTTTGTGATGCTATCTGATATTACATGCTTCTCTTGTATGTTTTGAGTTTATTATAAACAAAGCATGTTTGGAAAAAAGAAAAACTATGGGGACAATTGAATTTAGGTGTTGGAAATGGCTGGGGTAGAATAAAATCTTCTGGAAAAAGGGATTGGCCTTCAAGCAAGAGTAGGCCCAGATAGTTTTCAGTGGAATAGTTCAATATTACATAGATTTATGTGGTTTAGGGGATGAGCAGAAAGGATTCTGGCCCATTCCTAGAACTTTTTTTGAAGAAAATGCAGAGAAGGCCAGAAAGATTAGGGCATTGATTGTGGGACCAGGTTAAATATGGGGGTTTTCAGAAAAGGTATGGATAGGGAGGTCAGGGCTAGGCCTTGGATGAGAATGTGGGAAGACTCTGTATGGTATAGAGTAATGGACATTGCACTAAGAGACCTGAGGGCGGATGCAGAAGCCTGAACGTTGGTTATAGCAAAGGTTGATAAGAACATCGTAGGCTTGATGTTGGATTCGTGGTAAATTTAAATGTGAATTTTAAGAGAACACTATTAAGTCCAGCTTGTGCCTACCACTGGGGCAGATCATCAGTGTGTCTGCCCCTCTGAAGACCCCATAGTCTGAAGGTCCCAGGAGATCTGCTGCACATAGGGCAACAGGGCAGATCATTGGCTTGTCTGTCCCTCTACAGAAGGCCTCCCAGGAGATCAGCAGCACCCTGGGTCAAAGGTATCCCAGGAGACCTGCAGCAACCCAGAGACACAGAGGCAGGTTCCAAACAGAGACCCTCAGGTCAGTTAATGCTAAAGATAACCAGATATTGAGAGGCAAGTACAAGACCATAAGCAATAGAAGTCAATAAACTTTGGCACTGCCAGAATCCAGTTCTCCTACCACATCAAGTCCTGGATTCTCCAACACATCTGAAAACCATGATGCAGATATAAAATCCTATCTTATGAAGATAATAGAGTCCTTTAAGGAGAATGTAAATAATTCACTAAAAGAACTAGAGGAAAACACAGGTAAACAGGTAGAAGTCCTTAAAGAGGACTAAAATAAATCCCTTTTTAAATACAGTAAAACATAATCGAACAGGTGAAGAAATTGAACAAGGCAGTCTAAGATCTAAAAATGTAAGTATAAGCAGTAAAGAAATCACAAATAGAGGGAACCCTGTAATTGGAAAACCCAAGGAAAAGGTCTGGTGCCACAGAAACAAGCATCAAAAACAGAATACAAGAGATAGAAGAGAGAATCTCAGGTGTAGAAGATACCTTAGAAGATATTGACACAACTGTCAAAGAAAACATAAAAAAATCCTAAACCAAAATATCTAGGAAATACAGAAAAAATACAATGAAAAGACTAAACCTAAGAATAAGAGGAATAGAGGAGAGTGAAGATTCCCCTCTTGAAAGATCAGAAAATGACTTCAACAAAATCAAAGAAGAAAACTTCCTCAACCTAAAGAAAGAGATGGCCATAAATGTAAAAGACTCCGACAGAACACCAAATGTTGGACCAGAAAGGAAAATCCTCCCATCACATAATAATCAAAAGACTAAATGCATGGAACAAAGAAAGAATATTAAAAGTTGTGTAGGAAAAAGGCCAAGCAACATATAATGGCAGACCTATCAGAATTATACCAGGCATCTCAACAGACACCCTAAAAGCCAGAAGAGCCTGGACAAAGTTCATGCAAACCCTAAGAGAACACAAATGCCAGCCCAGGCTACTATACTCTGCAAAACTCTCAATCATCATAGATGGAGAAACCAAAATATTCCACAAGAAAACCAAATTCAAACAATATATTTTCTAATGCAGCCCTACAGAGGATTCTAGAAGGAAAACTCAAACAAAAGGAGGGTATATACATGAGAGAAAAACAAGAAATATATCATTTCACAACAAAATCAGAGAGAATCACATGCACATAATGCTACCTCCAAAAACAAACACAACAGGAAATAAAAATCATCTGTTTTTTATATCTCTCAATATCAACAGAGTCAGTTCCCCAATAAAAAGACATAAACTAACAGACTGGATATGCAAGGAGGATCACCCAAACACAAAGAATGTACCCTTTTTTCATCAGCTCATGAAACTTTTTTCAATATTTATTGCACACTTGAACATAAAGCAAGTCTCAACAAATACAAGATATTGAAACAATAAAGCAGCAACAGCAGAATACAAAGTAACTCATGGACACTAAACAAGTACCTACTAAATAAATAATAGGTCATGAAAGAAATTTAAAATGTTGAAACATTATAGAATTGAATGAACATAAAACCAGATCATATATCCAAACTAATGGGACACACTGATGGCATTCTAAGAAGAAAATTTATAGCACTAAAATGCCTACATAAAATAGTTGGAGACATTTATCTTTTGCAAATTAATAGCCTAATATCTCTAGAAAATAAGTAACAGCAAAAAGCAGTAGGTGGTAAAAGCTAACCATGCCCATGGCTGAAAGTAATAAAATATAATCAAGCAAACAAAAAACAATACAAAGAATCAATCAAATAAATAACTGATTATTTGAGAAAATCAATTATATTCATAAACTCTTATTCAAATATTCTTAGAGATGCAAAGAGGGGATCCTAGTTGATAAGATTAAAAGTAAAAGTGAGACATTAAATATACCAAGAAAATACAGACAATCATTAGGGAATACTATAAAAATTGGGTCTTTGTCAAACTCAAAGACTAAGAAAAAAACCTACCAAAGTAAAATAAAGATCAGATAAGCAGCTTAAACTACCTATATTCCTACTGCAGTAGAAAGAGCAATACAAAGTCTCCCAATGAAAATAAGCTCAGAAACAGATAAATGAAGTGCAGAATTCTACTATACCTTCAAGTATAAATTGACACTAATGTTCCTGAAATAATTTTAGAAAATAGAACCAAAAGCACAATGCATAATTGGACCCACCCCATCAAAAGAAAATTATAGACCAATTTCTGTTATGACAGAGATGAAAAAAAATCTTAATAAAATATCTGCAAAATGAATCTAAGAATGCATCTAGAATATTATCCACCATATTTAAGCAGACTTATTTCCACAGGAGCAGTGATGGTTTAACACACATTTTATCAGTAAATATATTTCACTATATAAACTGGCTGAAAGATCAAAACCATATGTTCTCATTAGATGCAGAAAAATCAGTTCATAAAATCTAACACTTGTTCATGACAAAGGTTGTAAACACAAGGGACACAAAGGACCTACTTTAATATAATAAAGACCAATTAGAGCAACCTCATAGCCAACAACAACCTACTAAGAAAGAAACTGAAATTGTTTCCACTAAAATTAGTACTAAAACAAGGATGTCCACTCTATACTTACTTACTCAATGCAATACTTGAAATCTTAATCAAAGCAATAAAACAACTGGCAGATAGCAGGGTGATACAAATAGGAAATGAAGAAGTCAAAGTATCTTTATTTGTAGTTGATAAGATTCAATATATGAATGTTCCTACAAATTTCACTCGGAAATTTTAAAGCTGATAAATACTTTCAGCAAAGTAATAAAATATAAAATGAATAAAGAAAAATTCATAGCCTGTATATGTATCTGTTATTCACCAGATGTAATTGATGTCTTGAGACTTACTGCTGAATAAATTCACCTTTTCTAGCTGTTGCTGAACTGTGCATAGCTGGTTCAACTTAGCACTTCTGGTTCAAAACTGCTTTCCAAGGTGATTGACACAAACTGGCTTCTTTTTGTTTCTCAATGAATTTCTCAGCTTGGAAAAAAAACTGCCTCTAAATTCCATGAACTGAACTGTACTGATTGCACTGCTTTCACAAACTCAACTTAAGTGAACTGCATTCACCAAACTGCCCTCCATCCCTGACTCATTCTGAACTGCTGTTAAGTAGCCTCTCTTTCTTGTCTTTTCTCATGATAGTTGGGTGTATCCTATGTCTGATTCATTCTGTCAAATCCTTCTCTTATTTACCAATTTGTCTGTTCCTCAATTAGATATCACTTTCAAATATGTCTGCTTCCTTCTACAAACTAACTTTACCTTCATTGTTTGGGATTAAAGGTGTATGCTAAGTGCCTGTCATATTCTAGCAAGAGGTAGTAAAGAAGTGTACTAAGGGCATGCCAATATTCTAGCTGGACCATTCAGACCCAGATCATTGGATGTGATTTCTTCTGATAGCAGTCATATTGTTTAATTAAAAGTCCTTCTCAGTAGCCTTCCTAATATAAATGATCAAACTGAAAAAGAAATCAGGTAAACAATGCTTTCACAACAGTCTCAAAAATATCTTGAGAGTATCACTAACCAAGAAAGTTGAAAATTTGTATAATAATAATAATAATAATAATAATAATAAAAATAATAATATAGTAAACATTAAGACATTCAATAAAGAAACAGAAGAAGATATCAGAAGGTGGAAAGATCTTCAAGGCTCAATGATCAGTAGTATCAATATAGTGAAATTGCCATCCTACCAAAAGTAATCTATATATTCAGAAAAATTTCCTTCAAATTTGTAATGAAATTCTTCACACAATTTCAAAGGACAGCTTTCACCTTTATATTCATAATTTAGCAAAACCAATTCTGGATAATACAAAAACCTGAAGGTATCATTATTCTAAATCTCAAAAGGTACTACAAATATATAGTAATAAAAATACCATAAAAGTAGACCTGTTGATCAGTGGAATCAACTAAACAGAAGTCCACAGATTTATGGAGACCTGTTTTTTGATTAAGAGGCTAGTAATATACATTGGAAGAAAAGACAGCATATTCAACAAATGTTGCTGGTCTAACTGAAAGACTGTCTGCAGAAGAATGAAAATATATTCATGCTCACTCCCTTGCACAAAACTCAACTCAAGTGGATAGGTGACCTTAAAATAAGATTACTCACACTGACTCTAATAGAAGAAAATGAAAGCAATAACCTTGAAATCATTGGAATAGGAAAAGACTTTCTGAACAGTCTAATAGTACAGGCACTAAAATCAACAATTTATAAATGGGACCTCAGGAAACCAAAAACTTCTTTATGGCAGGGGACATAATCATGGTGGGGCCTGAGATTAGCTGTTCACTGACCAATCAGACACCATATTAATGAAAAATTATTGGATGATTTATTCAGACTTATCAGGATCACAAAAATACTTGGGAGCCTAAATTTGGTACCAGCCTGTTCTAAGGACAGGGATTGTATAGGAAAAAAAAAAACAGGTTTAAAAGTCAGACCTGAAAGTGGTATAACATTTTTGTCTAAGTAGACAAAATATTATCAACAAAACTTTATTCTGATTGGTCCTAGGTGAAGTAAGTGGGGTCGTGGACAGTTAGTTTGCAGAGGAATTTCAGATCATTGAGATAACAGAACATAAAAAATTCAACCATAACTCTTTGTCTTATTAGTAACATTCTACAGTGTTAGTTAAATTAATAACTCCTTATAAATGGATGAACTTAATTTCACCTTATCAGCAACATGGAGGCTGAAAACAAATGGCTACAATTATGTCAAATCATATCATTCTCTACATGAGTTTGTACCTTACAGTCAAATCACTGACTTTATGTTGTCCATGGGCTTAAAATATTTATTGTCATGGCAGAAAATGGATGAAGCTATACCCTGGTATTCTCAGGGCAGGCCTGGGGTTAAATACCTTTTGCAAGGAGAGTCTGGGAAGGGATGCTTAATTGGCTATGCCCTCTGGCCTTTAGGTATCTCATTAATATGTAAATCTATCTTGAGGTTCCATGGCCTCTAGTCATGCTCTCTACCTGTGGAGGGGCTAATAGGGCATAGTCCTACATGCCTGAAAGGCATAGATTGATGGAGGTCTTTGCCTGTGTCAGGAGCCTGGAGTCTGACAGCATGGCGAAATGTATGCTGTCCCTTGCAGGAAACCTGTAGGGACTCCAGCCATCTGTAGCTGCTGCTCAACCAAAACCCAGGCTGTCCTTTAGTGGTCCAACAATGTACCTGCATTGGGTAGTTTTAAGGCATGTACTATTTGCTATAGATACTTTGTCAGTTTTATACATGGTCAATGCCCAATCAGGAGAAGCTACTAAGCTGGTTATTTTTGTTGCTTAAAGAGGTTTTATACAGGATTATCAGTATGTATCTATTTTCATAATTCTACATGCAGACAACAAATTTACTAGTACCATTATTTGAAGATGCTCTCTATCTTCCAGTGTGTGTTTCTGGTCATTTTATCAAAGGATCAGGTATCCATAGGTATGTTGATTGATATCTCAGTTTCAGTTTCATTGAATTGATCAGCTAGTTCTTTATGCAAATATTATGATGTTTTTATTACTGAAACTTTGTAGTATAATGTAAAATCAAGAATAGTGAGACATACAGTTCTTTTCCTATTGAATTAATTCATTAGAAATTTCAATTTTGAGATAATTCAAATATAATTGATTGAAATGTCTGTTCTGATGGTCACGTCTGACTCTTACTTCTGCTTGAAACAAATCCTAAGTTTATCATTTTCGAAAATCTTACATTAGGTTTTCAGTTTCCTTTTTAATTCATATTTTCTTTTTATTAATCAATTTCATTCATTTTCTTCCAGTTTGTTTGCTTTATTCTAGTACTTAAGGATTTGTTAATATAACCTTTAAGATAATCTATAATATTTATAAATTCTTTTTTGAAGTGGTTTTTACTGTGCTTTATTTATGTGACACTATTCAAGGACATCTGTGATAGTGTTGGCTGTGCTCAAACTGAGACTTATTTTTCTGGTAATATTTTATTGTGTTCTTTTAATCCTTGTTTGTAGGTGTGTGGTTAGGAAGAATAGAGTTCATTGTCATATTTGTTTCTTTGTTTTTGATTGAGTGTTTATTTTTTGGTTTCTGTTTCTTTCTGGATTTTAGGAGAACTTGATAGATGAATGCTGTTGGGTAGAATATTTTATGTTAGCTTTGTAGGTAAGAAAACTGGGGTTTCCAGTAAAAATCTTCATATGGGACGTAAAACTTAGGAATGTGTATAGGTAGATGTCTGGAGATGCTCAAAGGAAGGAAAGCCAAATGATCTACCCTGATCTGCTCATTTATTTTCCTGGAACGACAGTAGAATTTGAATGTAGGACTGATATAACAATAGAGATGAACTGACAGTTTAGATATGAAAGAGCAGAAAAGAAGTTAAATATCTCCATTCAGCTTATCTTTTTTCTGGCTGGAGTGGCCTTTTAGATAGCAGGGAATTCCTTCTGGAGTAGAGGCTATAAGAAAGCAAACAGTAGTTTGAGTGTTACCAGTTGAAGATGGTGGCATATAGTGGTGTTGAAGACAAGGGTTAGGAATACTGCAGTTGTTGTCCATCTGCAGGACAGGGATGAGAAAGGCAAAACAGGGGATTGGTGAAGATTCTCAGACAGCATCGCTCATTTCATAGCAAAAAGAAACAAACAAACAAACATAAAGCCTATACTTCAGCCTCTTAGGATATTAGAACATGTATTTAGAGGATAAATTGTTTTGATGAATGTGAGCTTAGAATCTCATTAGATGAAATAGATTGTGAAAGTTTGGGATGAATACAAGCCAATTCTTTTGTTTGAAGTGTATTAGGTAATATTTAGTAATTGACAGAGTCACAAAGAGTTAATGTTTACTGATACTGTAAAACACTTAAGAGTTGACATGTAACAACATGCAAACAAACACAAACAACACACACACACACACACATGGGTAAAACAGGAGAAATCTCTCATAGAAAGATAGTAAATTTTATCTTTAGTAACTTTTATACAAGATTTCCAGTACTTAGGGCATGCACAGAACATTATAATAATGGTTTCTTTCTATCAATTATTACAAATTGCGGCTGTAGTACACAGTACAGTGAGACTCATCATAGCACTTTCATACAAATTTAATAAGGAATTTTACTGGTTCTTTGTCCTCTATCACCCATATTTGCATGAATACTGTTATGAAATACTTTCATCAGTCAAAGTAATCATTCCCTCTTTATGTGAAATGAGTTTATTCCAAAGGTGAGGTATAATGTAATATTTGTGGACTTTTATTTTCTTATTTTCCTTTTTTATTGGATATTTTATTTATTTACATTTCAGATGTCATCCATTTCCACATTTACCTTCCCTAGAACCCCTTATATTATTTTCCTACTCCTTTTTGCTTTTATACCATTTAATTACAAGTAAGTATTAAGGTCAGTTCTAGGTCGAGGGAATAGCAATACAATAGATGCAAATAGTCAAGGAACAAGAAAGACAATAAACCAAATAGTCAAATAAAAAGCAAAGCAATAAACAAAAGTCCATGAACACTCCCGAAATCACTGTTTCTAAGGGCTTATCAGGATGGCCAAAATATCTGAACCTACTTCCCTGTCCTACCCCAAATTCATTTCATGTTGATGCTACTTCGTTGATCTAGCCTATAATGTAAATTTCTGTCTGAAATACTCTTTGTTCTAGCCTAAGATTTAAATTCCTGTCAGTAATTACTTCTTTGTTCTAGCCTAATGTCAGATTCCTGCCTGAAGCCTACTTCCTTGTCCTTGACCAACATCATATTCCTGACAAGCAGCCCATTCCTTGTCCTTGCACCATGTCAAATTCTTTTCAAACAGCACAAAAGGCTCTCAAACTATCCCCCTTTTTATTTCATTAACAAAACTGAGCATGTCTTAGGTTATTCTGACAAGAATGCCTTCATTACCTGTCATGGAATATGCTTTATCAAAAGCAATGCACTTCTGTCTGAGGTTGGTAAGGCTCTGTACAGAATCTTAAAAGTCCTTGTCTTGTCAGCGTGTTAATTTAGTAAGTCTGTCTGGGGGTCCCTTTTCAGGTTCAAGCCATGTACTTTGGCTGCCAACATACTGATGTTGTTAAAGATAAGGTTTAACATGATGGGCAGGAATAAAATTATTCCTAGGACAAAAGGGCCAGTGTGATCTAGCTATAAGTGCCAAATTCTTGAAGCTTGACCAAAGCAGAAATACTGACCTCAGGTCATGGATAATTTTATCATCAGTATCTACCACATCAATGCTCAGCAGAGCAGCATTTTTCAAATTCATAAACTCACTATGTAAATTTAAACATTCAGAGTTGTTAGAAATATGCCAAAAATCACTGCAAATGTCTTTAAACCTTTCCTAATTATAATAAATATCATTAATTTGAGAATAATGCAATTCCAATGGTATTTGGCATGACACTTGAGATGGGTCCTTACTGTTAAACTCTGAACCTCCTTCCAATAATTTGAATAGGATAAAGAACATCAATCCTATGTTCCAAATGCCTGTCTAAATCCTCTTGAATATTCAACACATTATTAACATTTTCCTAATTATTAACAAAAGCAGCTGTCTTCACTTCTTGTGTCAAAGTCATTGCAGAAGCAGTGGTGCTAGCAGTTAATGAAATTAAAGCTGTTATACCAGCAATAATCAGGCCAACTACACTCTTACTTCTGCTTAAAGCCTGACTTATTTCTTCCTGTACTTGCAAGCTATTTTTAGAATACTAAGGTTCTGTGATATTTAGGTAAGAAAACAAAAGCTGGTGGATAGACCTCCTTAACTGACATGTGGATTTCAAAACACTAACACAATCAGAATGTGTACAATCAATGGGACTTACATTAAATATTGTGGAGGAAACAAAAGTAATTTTAACTTGACAATTAAAAGAGCCTTAACACATGTGCTAACATCTGTTTGAATCCAGGTCCTGCCCCAACTTATCTGTTGCTAACATAACATCATAGAGAGCTGCAGCTAACTTCCAAATATATCTCTGAAAATGTCCAGAACCAGACTTCCAAATGAAGATTATATTTCGTATATCAGATTGTTTTCTAGACCAGTCCATGATTGAGTCCAAATAACTGGTCACATTTAAGAATAATAGAAGGGTCATTATAACTTCTCTTTTTGATTTTCTGTTCCACAATGTGTAAAAGTTGAGGTAAAGCAGATTGTCCCATCAGGCGTATAGGTAAGCAATGGAGGGTGGGGAACATATGTCCAATACAACTTCCCAGTCACCATTGTAGGTACTCAGCAATCTCACAGGTCAGCATCATCCTTTGTCCTGGCATCAGCCTATTACCTGTCACTTTGGTTGCCAACATGCTCCTTCATCATCCTGCAGAAAAAACACAAACGTGTCCTCTTCCCATATTTAATACCTGATCAGGATCATGCCTTATTCCATTAAGTGGATCTTTCCCTTTCACCTCTGCATAAGTATGCCTAGTTGTAGATGACATAGATACTCAGCAGAAAGTACCTTAGCATCCAAGTTTTCTTTTTAAAAAAATAAAATTAAAAAAACAAACAAACATGATTTAAACAAATTTGTGGTGTACAGGGTTTTGTCTCTCTCTCTTTTATTTTATGAAGATATTGTTTTAAATTTCCACTGGCCCCTTCCACAGTCACTTGTCCTTGACAATTATAAGGAATCTCAGTAATATGAATATGTTAAATTGCTGTCAAAAAGTCTCCAAGGTTTAACTGTGATAGCCAATTCTGTTATCTGTTTTTTTTTGTTTGTTCTTCTTCTTTTTTTTTTTATTATTATTGGATATTTTGTTAATCAAAATTTCAGATGTTAGCCCCTTCCCCTCAGAAACCCCTTATTCCATCCTTTCTCTTTTTCTATCATGGTGTGCCTCACCCATCCACCCACTCCCACCTCCCCATCCACAAATTCTCCCTCACTGTGGCATCCAGCCTTCCAAGGACCCTCTTCTCCCACTGATGCCCATCAAGTCCATACTTACTCTACATATATAGCTGGAGACATGAGTCCCTCCATGTGTGTTCTCAGGCTGGCTGTTTAGACCCAGGGAGCTCTGGTTGGTTGGTATTGTTGCTCTCCCCATGGGGCCTAAAGCACCTTCAACTCCTTCAGCATTCTCTGTAACTCCTCCACTGGTGATCCTGTAATCAGTTTGACGGTTAGCTGTCAGCTTCTGCCTCTCTATATTTTAGGCTCTGGCAGAACCTCTCAGGAGACAGGTATATCAGACTCCTTTCAACCTGCACTTCTGTACATCCACAACAGTGTTTACATAAGGTTTTTGCATCTGGGATTGATCCACAGGTTGATGGTCCTTTTTTTTAGTTTTGGCCCTACACATTGTCTCCTATTTGCTCCTGTGAGTATTTTGTTACTCCTTCTAAGAAGGACCAAATTGTCACAATTTGGTCTTTCTTTTTCTTGGGTTCCATATGGTCTGTGAGTTATGTCTTAGTTATTGTGAGATTTTGGGCTTATATCTACTTGTCAATGAGTACATAACATGTGCCTTCTTTTGTGATTTTCTTACCTCACTCAGAATGATATTTTCTAGTTCCATCCATTTCCCTAAGAATTTCATGAATTCATTGATTTTCATAGCTGAATAGTAATTCATTCCTTATTGTACCATATTTTCTGTATCCATTCCTCTGTTGAAGGACATGTGGGTTCTTCCAGCTTCTTGCTATTATAAATTAAGTTGTTATGAACATAGTGGAGCATATGTCCTTGTTATATGTTAGAGCATCTTTTGGGTATATGCCCAGGAGTGTTATCACTGGATCCTCATTTAATATGATGTCTAATTTTCTGAGAAACCACCAGACTGCTCCCCAGAGTGCTTGTACTTGCTTACACTCCCACAATCAATAGAGGAGTGTTCCTCATTTTCCAGATTCTCACCAGCATCTGCTATCATGCAAGATTTTAATCTTAGCCATTCTGACTGGTTTGAGGTAGAATCTCAGGGTTGCTTTGATTTGCATTTCCCTGATGACTAAGGATGTTGAAAATTTCTTTAGGTCCTTCTTGGACATTTGATATTCTTCAGATGAAAATTCTTTGTTGAGCTCTGTACCCCATTTTTAATAGGGTTATTTGATTGTGTGGAGTCT
Source organism: Mastomys natalensis (assembly GCA_021653895.1). Lineage (NCBI taxonomy): Eukaryota > Metazoa > Chordata > Mammalia > Rodentia > Muridae > Mastomys > Mastomys natalensis. The sequence continues at coordinate 31,667 of JAJTUV010003693.1, read as the reverse complement.
AATTTCTTGAGTTCTTTGTATATATTGGATATTATCCCTCTATCAGATGTAGGATTGGTAAAGATATTTTCCCAGTCAGTTGGTTGCTATTTTGTAATATTGACAGTGTCCTTTGCCTTACAAAAGCTTTGCAATTTTATGAGGTCCTAATTCTTGATCTTAGAGCATAAGTCACTAATGTCCTGTTCAGGAACTATTCCCTTATGCCCTTGTGTTTGAGGCCCTTCCCCACTTTCTCTTTTAGTTACAGTGTGTCTGGTTTTATATGGACGTCCTTGATCCATTTAGACTTGAGTTTTGTACAAGGAGATAAGAATGGATTGATTTGAATTTTCCTACATGCTGACTTCCAGTTGATCAAGCACCATTTGTTGAAAATGTTGTCCTGTTTTCCACCAAATAGTTTTAGCTCCTTTGTCAAAGATCAAGTGACTATAGGTATGTAGGTTCATTTCTGGGTCTTCAATTCAATTCCATGGATCTTCTTGTCTAACTCTGTACAAATACCAAGTATTTTTTTATCACTACTGCTCGGTAGTACAGCTTGAGGTCAGGGATGATGATTCCTCCTGAAGTTCTTTTATTGTTGATCATAGTTTTCGCTGTCCTAGGTTTTTTGTTATTCCAAATGAATTTGAAAATTGCTCTTTCTATCTCTGTGAAGAATTGAGTGGGAATTTTGATGGGGATTACATTAATTCTATAGATTACTCTTGGCAAGATTGCCATTTTTGCTATATTAATCCTGCCAGTCAATGAACATGGGAGATCTTTCCATTTTCTGAGATCTTCTTTGATTTCTTTCTTCAGGGACTTGAAGTTTTGGTCATACAGATCTTGCACTTGCTTGGTTAGATTCACACTGAAGTATTTTATACTATTTTGACTATTATGAAAGGTGCCATTTCCCTAATTCCTTTCTCAGCCTGATTATCCATTGTGTAGAGGAACGTGAATGATTTGTTTTAGTTATATATCCAGCCACTTTGCTGAAGTTATTCATCAGGTTTAGGGGTCCCTTTTTGGAATTTTGTGGTCAATTCAGTATACTCATATCATCTGCAAATAGTGATATTTTGACTTCTTTCTTTATAATTTGTATCCCTTTGATTTTGTTTTGTTATCTATTTTTTTTTCTGGCTAGGACTCTGAGTACTATATTGAATAGGTAGGGAGACAGTGGGCAACCTTGTCTAGTCCCTGATCTTAGTGGGTCTTTGTGTAGTTTAGATATGAGCATAATTATGGCTTCATAGAACGAATAAGGTAGTGTTCCTTCTCTTTTTATTTTGTGGAATAGTTTAAAAATAATTTGTATTAGTTCTTCTTGGAAGGTCTGATAAAATTCTGCAGTAAAACCATATAGTCCTGGGCTTTTTTTGGTAGGGAGAATTTAATGACTGCTGTTATTTCCTTAGAGGTTATGGGACTGTTTAGATGGTTTATCTGAACCTGATTTAAATTTGTTATCTGATATCTGTCCAGGAAATTGTCCATTTCACCCAGATTTTCCAGTTTTGTTGAATCTAGGCTTTTGTAGTATGGTCTGATGAATTTTTGAGTTTTTTTCAGTTGTGTGCTGTTGTCTTCCTTTACAGTTCTGATTTTATTAATCTGGATACTGTCTCTATGCCCTCTGATTAGTGTGGTATGGTCTGCTGCCTTTTTGAAATTTTTCAGTTTTCAGTTGTTATGTTTTCATTTTTCAGTTTCCACATGTATGTGGTTTTCCATTGATTTTATATTTATTGAAGACCTGCTTTAATTCGTGGTTGTCTGGTAGGATGCATGGGATTATATCAATTTTCTTGTATCTGATGAGTCCTATTTTGTGACCAATTATATGGTCAGTTTTGGAGAATGTACCATGAGGTGCTGAGAAGAATGTACATTCTTTTGTTTTAGGAATAAATGTTCTATAAATATCTGGTAAATACATTTGGTTTATAACATCTCTTACTTTTACTATGTCTCTGTTTAGTTTCTCTTTCCATGATCTGTCCATTGATGAGAGTAGGGTGTTGACATCTCCCAATATTACTGTGTGAGGTGAAATGTGTGCTTTGAGCTTTAGAAAAATTTCTTTTATGAATGTGGGTGCCCTTGCATTTGGTGCATAGATTTTCAGAATTGAGATAATCTTATTTGCTTTTTTCCTTTCTTATCTCTCTTGATAAATTCTGGTTGAAAGTTAATTTTCTTTCAGTATTAGAATGGGTACTCCAGCTTATTTCTTCGGACCATTTGCTTTAAAATTGATTCTTAGCCTTTTATTCTGAGATAGTATCTGTCTTTGTCATTGAGGTATGTTTCTTGTATGCTGCAAAATGTTGGGTCCTGTTTAAGTATCCAGGTTGTTCTTCTATGTCTGTTTATTGGGGAATTGAGTCCACCGCTATTAAGAGATATTAAGGAGAAGTGATTGTTGCTTCCTGTTATTTATGTTATTAGAAATGGAGTTTTGTTTGTGTGGCTATCATCTTTTGGGTTTGTTGGAAGAAGATTACTTTCATGCTTTTTCTAACGGTATAATTTTCATCCTTGTATTGGTGGTTTCCCTATATTATCCTTTATAGGGCTGGATTTGTGGAAAGACATTGTGTAAATTTGGCTTTCTCATGGGATATCTTGGTTTCTCCATCTGTAGTTATTGAGAGTTTTGCTAGGTATAGTATCCTGGACCGGCATTTGTGTTCACTTTGGGTCTGTATGACATCTGTCAAGGATCTTCTGGCTTTTAGAGATTCTGGTGAGAAATCTGGTGAAATTCTGATAGGTCTACCTTTATACATTACTTCACCTTTTTGCCCTTACAGCTTTTAATAGTCTTTCTTTGTTTTGTGTATTTGTTGTTTTGATGATTATGTGACAGGGGAGTTTCATTTCTAATCTGGTCTCTTTGGAGTTTTGTAGGCTTCTTGTATGTTCATAGTCATCTCTACTTTAAGTTAAGCAAGTTTTCTTCTATAATTTTGTTGAAGATATTTACTGGCCCTTTAAGTTGGGAATCTTCACTTTCTTCAATAATCATTATCCTTTGTTTTGGCCTTCTCATTGTGTCCTGGATTTTCTTGGTGTTTTGGGTTAGGATTTTTTTGCATTTTGTATTTTCTTTGACAGTTGTGCCAATGTTTTATATGGTGTCTTCTGCACCTGAAATTCTCTCTTCTATCTCTTGTATTCTGTTGGTGATACTTGCATCCATGACTCCTGATATCATTCCTAGGTTCTCTGTCTCCTGGGTAGTCTCCCTTTGTGATTTTTTTTTTTTTATTGTTTCTACCTCCATTTTATGTCCTGAATAGTTTTGTTCAATTCTATCACCGATTTGGTTTTGTTTTCTTGTAATTCTTTAAGGGATTTTTGTGTTTCTTCTTTAAGGACTTCTACCTATTTACATGTGTTCTCCTGTATTTCTTTGATAGAAGTATTTATGTCCTTCTTAAAGTCTTCTATCATCATCATGAGAAGTGATTTCAAATATGAATCCTACTTTTCTTGCGTGATGGGGTATTCGGGACTTGCTGTGGTGGGAGAACTATGTTCTGATGATGCCAAGTAACCTTGGTTTTTGTTGCGTATGTTCTTGTGCTTGCCTTTCACCATCTGTTTGTTTCTAGTGCTACCTTCATTCCCAGTCTCTGACTGGAGCCTGTCTGTCATGTTATCTTAATTGTGTCAGAACTCCTCAGAGTCATGCTGTCTCTGGAATACTGTGATCCTGAGATTCTGGTTGTGATAGCTCCTGGGAGTCCGGCTGCTTCTGGGATCCTGAAATTCTGGTGTGCCCAAGCTTCTGAGATCCTGTGATCCTATTATCTACTAAGTTCCTGGGCACGTTAGAGCTCCTGGGAGTCCAGTCTCCTCTTGGTATTGGAGGATTGGGTGCAGAGCTGGTATCCTAGGCCTGCTCTTATCACAGGTGCAGACTGAAAGTGTACCTTGCCACTGGGCTTGAAGGAGTTCCTTGGTCCCCAAGTTTCCCAAATTACTCCCTGTTTGGGGGGGAGTGTCACAGCCTACTCACTTACACTCCTGGGTGTGTTGACTTTTATTTTCTAACCATTGAGTTATGACTTCTACTCTGGAAACATTACTATTTTCAACCCTGGAAGGCCTTTGATAAATCTTTAAGCATTAGAGTCTCATTTTTTCTACCAGGCCTGCATGGATGGTGGGATGGTCTGGGCAATGCCCAGCCTTGCAGAAATAGCATGGAAGATTGGCAGAGCCATCTCCCATGCTGACGTCTCGTGGGTGGCAGGGCTGGTATTTCTGTCTGGCCATTTCTAAGTGCTGCACACATGTGGCCTCTGGTCAAGAAACATGGCTACTGAGGTAGGTCAAGCCGCTGCAACTTACATAGTTGGCTTGAGCCAGCCTCCAATTTTAAATATTTACTACAACAAAGTGGCATACCAATTTCAAGCACTAAATCACTAGAAATTTAAGTCTATTCACCTGAGAGTAAAAGTTGTATTTTTTTTTTTTTAAAGAAAGTGTGAGTGAGTGATTGGTGCTGATAGGAGTCATATGACTCAAGGGAGGTAACTGGGAAGATACTGATGGCAGGTAGGTCCTCTGCTGAGAGAAACTGTTGGCTGCTCTGAGTCAAGAGAGTCAAATAAGCCTCCATTGTGGAAGAGTTAATGATTTAAGTATAAAATTAAATTATAGAGATTACTTGGTTTTAGGAAAGATTTATAAACAGATTCGTCCAAATCACATGGGGATTATCACCTGCCGTTTAGAACTTAGATAGGGAAAATTGTCACTGGCTCTTGAGTAAAGAGTACAGTGTATAAGTGGAAGCTGCCCTGGAGTACAGAGTCAAACAGACAAATGGTATAAATAAAAAAAAAAAAACTGTTCTAGGCAGTGGACCAAACAGAAAGATAGTGTAAATCAGATAAAGTTATATTGCCTCAGAGGAGACTTGAGTTCTGTCTAACGTGGTCCCCAGGGAAATTCTGGGTTCATTTCCTGCTTGGAAAAATAGGGAAAGCCTAAGAATAGGCACATACAGTACTTTAGTTAAGATAGGGAAAATTGTCACTGACTCTAGAGTAGAGAGTACAGTATATAGAGACAGTTCTGGCAGAGAGCCAAACAGAAAGATACTGTAAATTATGTGTATTCAGATGATATAAAGTTATATTGCCTCACAGGAGACTCACTTCTGTCTAACATGGGCCTCACAGGAATTCTGGGTTCTTTTCCAGCTTGGCAAAATAGAGAAAGAATAAAGAATAGACACATACTGTATTTTAGTTATTAAGTTGATTTTATTTTCAAGATGGGTGTGATTTTCAGTTTTGTGGTTATATTTTTCCTGTGGGCAGATGTCAAGATAATGTTTTTTTTTCTGGTTACTGGCTCAAGGAAATGCTATTTTGGGAAAAAGCTTTTGTCTGTTTGTTTTCATAAGAGATGAGTAAGATAATTCTACCTCCCAGAATTATATGGATTAGACATGACAGAGGTAGGCTACCAGATTACTAGATTCCAGAATTCAAACAAAAAATTATCTTGATACTAAAATTTGTTTTGATAATTGTGTATTGCAGAATACTCAGTCTTGGTGTATCTACTCATCAAGCAAGCTGATCAGACCTGCTCGAACCTCTGATGTCCTGGAATTTCAGCTGAATATAGTGAAGACACAGACATCGGAGGCTTATCAATTTACCCTTCCACCTGACCCACTTATAATATCTCAATGCCCAAATTCAGCTTGAAGAACTTAATGAAGAGCCATCCTCTCTATTCCCTGGGCTTGGGGACTAAGGTAGTTAATATTGGGCTGTCTTTCTAGGGAAAAGTAGTGGTTTTGTTGAAACAGGGAGGAATAGGTAGGATTTATTGCATAACTATAACCTATTGATAGAAATCTGTATAATTGTTATTAAGCTGAAGTTATAATTTCTTAAATGGTACAAAATTTACTTTGATTTCAAATTTAAGGTTTTCATTGGTACGAGTTTCTTATTGATATAAAAGTGAGGTCAATATTTTTACTCTCATAGGCATTGTGCCTATGTAACACATTTAGGATTACAAGTCTTAGACCCTGTCCTTCTTTAAATGTTTTAACTGATGGTTAGCCTGTGACTTAAGGGCCTATGACAATTGCATGGCTCTGAGTTTATTGTTAGGGTGTTTTCTAGATTTTAATTAGAAATAGCAGAGAAGACTTAATGGACAACAGTCCAAATTTCTTTACATAGATAGTTGGTTTACAAAAATGTCAGAAGTCGACAGAATTGACATTTCAAACATTTCTGTATTAATGTTCATTTTGATTAGAGACCTGTCTACACCTGAAAGATTCCCTGTCTGGGATTCTAAGAAGAAATTAAGCATCTTTGTAGTTACTCCAGTTGTGGTGAGACAGCCACTAGGCAAGAATTGTCTATTTTCATCTACAGAGAAATTACTGTCCAGAAAAGGGATACACTCGCAGAATAGTCGACTGATTATATCTGCCAAGACAGAGTGATCAGCCCTTAAAAATTCTGCATTACTAGGTCTGTCAGATGATCCTGGGCCAGAAGGCTGACGACCAGATACTCCAATGTTTTGAAGTAAGGGACTGTCCAGGTGTTCAGCAGTCTCTATAAATTAGTTAAGTTTTAGAAGCTATGCTTTTTGCTTCCCATAATTTCAGTTAATTAAGTCATTCTGCATTTCTGATGGGGTTGAAACTTACAGTCTCATAGCCTACCCAGGCTATTTACTTTGAGAGAACAGACTTGAGAGGATGGTTTTCAGCTGACATTCATTCTAAAGCCAGAACATAAGCTAGGTTTAGAACTAAGTCTTTTAGTTAGGAGAGATGACAGAGGTTCTGTTTAGTCAACAAACTGATGGACTGGGTATTAAGACTATCTTTTACCTTACTGATACAAATTGGTGTAGTTATGCTCTATTGTATTTTGAGAGAAAGGTTTTTTTTTTTTTTATTTTACCTGAAAGGGTGATATGTAGGAGGAGCTAAGGTGGGAGGAGTTAGGAGAGGAAGGGGAGGAGAAGGAGTAAGGAGGAGAGCAGGAAAGGAAGAGGAGGAGCTAGGAGAGGAGAGGAGAGGAGAGGAGAAGAGAGAGAGAGAGAGAGAGAGAGAGAGAGAGAGAGAGAGAGAGAGAGAGATTAGATGGAGGCAGATGTTCACATGTCTGTTGCAGTCAAATGTAGTTGGTATACCTAGGTTCAGTATTGGCCTACACTCCTGATTGTATGGGTATCTTGTTACTGATCATTATCAAATATATACGCCTTTGATTAATCTTGAAGTATTAGAGTCTCATCTTTCTACTAAGCTTGCCTGGATAGTGGGATGACCAGGGCAATGCCCATCCTTGCAGTGACAGCATGGGAGATTGAGCCATCTCCCATGCTGATAACTTGTGGGTGGCAGGGCTGGTGTTTCTGGCAGGGACGTTTCTAGCTGCAGTACACATGTGGCCCTTGGCCACAGAACATGGAGACTGAGCTAGGCAAAGCCACTGCAGCTTAGATTGTCCTCATGAGCCAGATGCCATTTTAAATATTTACTACTACATATGGAGATGTACATATTCAGATGCGTTCTGAAGCCAGTTTGGAAAATTACTTTGCTTTCCTATGGAAAAAATCTTCATCTCATATATCTCTATATTCATATTTTAGACTCAAAGGACAGTAGTTCTAGATCATGCACATGGATATTGTTGATATTTTGTCATTTCAACAAAATTTAGAAAAGAAACAAGCCCTATTTGCCTAATTTTACATGCTAAATACAACATACCACAACACATAACAGAGAATTGCCTATATTTGTGCTACTTTACCTGCATTCATATCCATGGAGACTCATCATACTACAATTTTCAATAAACTCTTTGACTAGAAGTGCAGGTTCTAAAACTATCAAAAAGAGATGGCTATCAAAATTGTATAAGAATAGTTTATTCATTAAAAACAGGTTTGCTTGCCACTTACAATTGACTTCTAAGATACTAATTGTAAGAATTTTTCAGAACAACTACTGAATGCAAAATTAGCAAAATCAATGTAGAACGTCAAACATAAATTAGAAGAGACAGGTCTAAACAAGGTATTGATTTGTGATAACTGAGGTCACAGTTGGAGATCATATTTTAGAATTCAAATAATTACTCAGTTAGTTTCTTATTAATATTCAATGGGAATATGAGTGCTAGGACTTATGTAGGTTTTGAAATAAGCACACATGTCCAGCATTCTCACTGGATCTTATTGAATATTTGAAAAGCAAGAGGTCTAAAAGCAGGTCAATGACTGGAATATAAATAAATAGAATATTTAAAATTAAATTAATTCAAATCAACCTCCAGGCTATATATTGGAAGAAAGTAAAATTCTAAGAATACAGGAGAATATTCTAAATGTATTTAAAAATTAAGATAAACCATGATTTTAATATAAATAAAAATATGTAAGGAAATTGTTGGTCTGTGATGATCTGGATAGTATTGGATACAGCAGGATTCAGGACATATCAATATTGGACATAGTTTTTAATTCTGAAGACAATATAAGTACAAATTTTGATTAGATATTCTATACCTTTCACTGCTGTAGCTTTATCTATACTGCATTCTCAATGGATATAAAATGCTCTAAACATGAGGCTGCTTTACGCTCTATGGGGATTTGCAACAAAATAGCCAGTGTGTAATCATGACATCAGATTTTGTGAATCATTCAAGAAGCATTAATATATGTCTTGCGGTGGATCAACTAACAAAATTGATTGAAATTATTTAAGGTGTTCATATAAACAGATTATCAGACCGGTCTGGGACCAAATTTTCACAAAGAAGAATCTTTCCAGGAACCTTAATTTCCATAAACATGTGTGATGTCATCCATCACACATATAGTAACCTATATTTATCAAACAAATTTATCGGAGTGAAAATCAAATGAAGCTCCTCAGAAGAGAGTGTCAAAGATTCCTCAAGGGATGAGCAAATACCTGTAAAAAAGGAACATGAATGCAGATGTAGCATTTCCCTTGGACACAGTGTTAATTGTGCATGGGGATATATTAGTACTTGTTTGATTTGCTGATATGTTTGGCACTTCACAATCAATGCAGTCCAGGCTCAGAAGAGGAAAAATATGTTCACCTTGATTTTACTATTCTTGCTCCTGAACATTCCACTTCTTGTGGCTGATTTTATTTATCCCAGGTGCTTTTGGAGAATGAAACAGAATGAAGACAAGGATAGAAACCTGGAAACAGGATGTTTCTTTACGATTGATGCAGTACAATCGCCTGTGGAGAAAGAGTATTTCACTCATATTTTGAATATGCAGTAAGTGCTTTTGTGTTTTCATGTAAAGGCATCATGAATGTTTCCCAAGACTACTGAGAATGAGGAAAAAGCAAAGCTATGAGTCTTTCACACTGTGTTTTCAAGTCTACAAAACAAGAAAGAATTCTAGATATTATTATAGACTTAATGCTATATTACAATTCTAAATTGACACAGAGTATATTTTTTCCATTATCCTAATACTTACATGGATGGAAACTGAGAAATAAAATAAATCTAGACCCTTTTCTACCACATAAATACCACTCTAGACAGGTTATTGCTCCATTTTATAGTAGCCAATGGTATCTTATCATAGAATACTCATACATTTTCTATGACTTCATCCTAGGTGTTTAGGCAAATGGCCATAGAGTTCCTCCTTAGATAGCCCTTCCATCACAGTGTACTGTATAGTGCATGTGCTGGGGCTACAAATGTTTGGAGACACACCTTGCTGTGCAGAGGTTTCATATAGATATTCAGTTACTTTCTAAAGCAGTCTTTTTTTTTTTTTTTTTTTTTGGTTTTTCAAGACAGGGTTTCTCTGTGTAGCCCTGGCTGTCCTGGAACTCACTCTGTAGACCAGGCTGGCCTCAAACTCAGAAATCCTCCTGCCTCTGCCTCCCAAGTGCTGGGATTAAAGGCGTGCACCGCCACCACCACCCGGCCATTTACTTTCTTAAATTTCTTCCATGTGGTTCCCACTGATGTACTGAAGCTACATCAAAAAATACAAGATCTGTCAACTGTGAACTTCGTATTTTGATCTATAAAAATTCACTGGGTTTAACATCTTACACAGTCCAGTTCTTTACTCTATCTTTATAATGAGGAAGCAATTTACATACTCTAAGGGTTTGCATTCTTTGAAAAGTGATGTTATTACTAATAGTGGTGATATCTCATTTATGAGAGATGACCTTTCATGAACATTTCAAGGTTTTATGAACTTCTAGTTTCTTTTGTCATCTCAACCACATTACACAGATATTTTCAATATTTATGGAGTGGGGACAATGCAATCCAGTACAGGATTGTCCTTTAATTGACTGCAAATGATATCTCTAAATTGCTATCAGTTATAAACATTGTAACCTTTTGCAGAACAGATACTGAAAACCTCAAGTATGTTATGGCTTTGGCTTTTTCCATATGTGAAATCAACAGGAACCCTGATCTTTTGCCAAATATGTCTCTAGTATTTGACTTCTCAGCATACAATTGTGGTTTGGAATCAGAATTAAATACTATCATTCATTGGGGTTTACAAAATCGTCAAGTTCTCCCTAATTACGTCTGTAATAAATTCACCAAATATGCAATGGCACTTACAAGACTGAATTGGGCAACAACTGTTAAAGTTTATACAATCCTAAACAACTTCATATCTAAGCAGGTAAGTTTTGTGTGTTTGTATGTGTATTTGTGTGAGTGTGTGGGGTGTGTGTGTGTATATGTGTGTGTGTGTGTGTGTTTGTGTGTGTGTGTGTGTTTGTGTGTGTGTATTTCAGGAGGATGAGAATTCAGTTATGAATTTATATATCTATTGGTTCCAGTCTGACCTTACCAGGCCTGGGCAAATCTATGTATTTCAAGGGTACTATTTATTCACAGACTGGATGGATCTTCCACATTTTTTTTTTTTTGTATAACACATAGATGAAAGAGGAAATAATAGCTAGCTGAGATTTTTAGAACTCTGCAGAATAATGTTTTCAAGTTCTAAGAATTCATTGTACCTCATGCTTCTACCTGTGTTCTAGTTCCTTCAGGTTACTTATGGACCCTTTCATCCTGTCTTTAGTGATAATGAAAAATTTCCTCATCTATATCAGATGTCCTCTGATGATAAATCTCTAGCCCTTGCTCTGGTCTCCTTCATAATTCATTTCAGTTGGAACTGGGTAGGATTGGCCATTTTAGACAACGATCAAGGTATCCACTTTCTCTCTTATTTGGGAGAAGAGATGGAAAAAAGTACAGTCTGCTTTGCCTTTGTCAACATGATTCCAGTCAGCATGAATTTATACATGTCAAGAGCTGAAGTGTATTACAACCAAATCATAACATCATCCACAAATGTTGTTATCATATATGGTGACACAGACAGTACTTTGGGTGTATGCTTTAGAATGTGGGAATCTCGAGGCATACAGAGAATATGGGTCACCACCTCCCAGTGGGATGTCACTCCTAGTAAGAAAGACTTCACATTTGGTAACGAATATGGGACTTATGCATTTGGACACCACCATGGTGAGATTTCTGGTTTTAAAAATTTTGTCCAGACATTGAACTCTTTCATATATTCAGATGAGTATCTGGTTAAGCTGGAATGGATGCAGTTCAACTGTGAAGTCTCAGCATCTAATTGTAAGACACTGAAGAACTGCTTGTCCAATCACTCATTGGAATGGTTAATGGTACATACTTTTGACATGGCCTTTATTGAAGGGAGTTATGACATATACAATGCTGTGTATGCTTTTGCCCATGCCCTCCATCAAGTGACTTTTCAAAAGTTTGATAATCTGCCTGTGGACAATGGCAAAGAAAACAATTACAACTGCAAAAAGGTAATGTTTCTACTGTAAGATGATGTTTAGTGTTATCAACATTGTAGTTTTAAGAGTCTATAAGATGTCAAAACCAAGAGTGCTAGAAAATATTTTCTAAAATACAAAAAATTTTTACCGAGCAAGTAAATGCTGATATTAGTACAAAACTGTAATCTTAAGGGAAAAGTGTAGAAGGCATAATGTGTCTATGTAGACCTGTGATTTTGGTACAGATTTCCTGAATAGTATCATACATATTCTAATACTGAAAACGTATAGAGTTCAACCTCATGAGTCTGTTCAATGATGAGTCCTTTTTCATTAATTCTCAACTACATTGTTATCATTGTGGTGCATTATTATAACTAGAGATCCAAACTCATGCTATTCCCACTCTAGGCTAGTGGTATCATTTGGTGCACTTAGAGTAGTTACACAGAATGTTAGAATTCAGTTCATTACATTCATGTGTAGTAATGTCCAAACCAAGAGTGCTAGAAAATATTTTCTAAAATACAAAAAATTTTTACCGAGCAAGTAAATGCTGATAGTAGTACAAAACTTTAATCTTAAGGGAAAAGTGTAGAAGGCATAATGTGTTGTGAATGTATGTTTCTCACTGCATATTTTTATGTTACTGTATATCTGTGTGTATCTATATCTCTATATCTCTATCGATCCCTAGATATAGATATAGATAAAGAGACAGAGATACTTATGAGAGAGAGAGAATGAAAGAAACACTCAGAGAGATATGTTATTTATAGACACTTTTTGCACATCTGTCTATCTATCTATGGCAATTAACATATATTTGTCTGTTTCCATTTCTTTCTGTATGGTGGATTTTTTCAAAATGTATTTTCCTGGGCATAATTATCAATGCATTTTTCTACATGTCTCTGTTTGTTATGTGTGTTTTTGTGGATGTTCTTTCATTTTTGCCTGTTAACCTATGTATGAGATTATAAATTTTTCTGTGTCAGTGTCACTTTGTGTCAGTGTCAGTACATGTCTGTGTCAACCTATGAATATTCCTCTGTGTATGTGTTTTCATGTGCGTGTAACTATATATTTTGTATGTATCAGTGTCTGTTTGATGTTTTTGATGCATATTCTGTCTCTGTGTATATCTGTGTTTTCATATGTGTGTTTGGACATGTTTGTGCATTGTTCTGTAAATAAGTATGTGCTTCTGCAGTGTATCTCTATATGGATGCAAGACTCTCTGTTTCATGTGTCTTTATGTTCCATATATCATATGTATTTGATGCCTACATGCATGTTTGTGCTTGATTGGTAATCTCGTAGAGAACTAAAATAACAGCAATGTTATAATTTTGTACATCCCTTTATCTTCATTGAAATTTTTCACCTGCATATTGTCAATAAAGTTGACTTAAAGATGAAAGAAGAATATATTTTCTTACTTTAAGGAAGATACTATGCTCTATATTATGCTGACTGTCTTTCAGCTGTATGCTTGTCTGAGAAGAACACATTTCATTAATCCTGTTGGGGACAGAGTGAATATGAACCAAAGAGACCAACTTCAGAAAGAGTATGACATTTTCTACAGTTGGAATTTCCCACAGGACCTTGAACTTAAAGTTAGAATTGGAATATTTAGTCCCTATTTTCCAAATGGTCAACAGGTACATTTATCTGAAGAGATGATAGAGTGGGCAAAAGGAAGTACACAGGTGGGTTCAGCCCAATTGTACTAAATTAAATTATACTGTCAATTGTGTGCATACAAACTTCCTTGAACTAGTAAAGTGAAATTGATTACTATGTGAAAGACTAATTTCTAACATCCTATACTATGTTAATTTTTTCATGTTTTATGTGAACTTTTAGTAATTCATTGAAGATTTCCAATATGAATACAGTGCATTTGAATCGTATCAGAACCTGTTTCATGCCTTTAATAATAAATTAACTATTTTAAAAACAGTTTTACATTATTTCCAGTATGGTGAGCAATATTCCTTTACTAGTTCTACTACTTTAGTAGTAGTGTTTCTATTATTACAACAATGTGATTTCCAATTTTATGATGAACCCTCTCAAAGGATATTTAAAGAATCTGGTTCTTTGTAAGAAAAGTAAATTTTTCATAACCAAGTCTCCAGTTTATATTATGTAATTTTAAGCCTTTTTAACAACTAATCCTAAATTTTCAACACCTTTAGCTAACCATACATTAACATTTTGTGACAAATTTAGATACCTTATGTACTATACCTTGTTGTTTTCTATTTCTTTTTTATGCTGGTATGGGTGTTTTGTCTGCATGTATATCTGTGCAATACATGCATGTGTAGTATGTATACATGGCTGAAGATTTATTCATGTCTCAGGGAATTTGCAAGATCTTCATGGAACTCAATGGGTGCTGGAAATTAAACATGGGTAGTCCTCCTGAGTAACAATTGTTCTTGAGAATTTATCCTTGTCTCTAGCCCTGAATCATAACTTTTCAAAGATAATACTAACTAAAGGAAACTTGTCTAGCCCCATTCATTCTTGCATAAGTCATTCAAATTAAGAAGTCTGTTCATAGTTTCTTTCTCAATATGAGGAAAAATTGGTAGTAATAAAATTTTGCTTTTGAGACAATTTGAAAAGTAAATGTTTCCTATGCATGCTAGGTATAATATGGGTATGAATTCTGATGTGATTAATTTTAATGTGTTATATTCAAACTGCCCTGTTTCATTTGAAGTAATATCTCATGTTGCTCATATGGCATGAAATTTAAGGTTATTATTCTTCCTCAATATGATTAAGAATGCCATTGTTAGAGACAAGAACATAAGTGTTGAAAGTGAAGTTACAGAACTACATATCTATTTAGAGGATAGCATTGAAATCTCATGTGAATTCTAAACAGGCTTCACATGAGCCTTATAAACACATTCCCAGGAAGAATACAGATAATGCAAACATTGTTCTACTCATTTATATTCTAATCACAATATGGAATCTAATAAATAAAAATTTGAAGACACCAAGGAAATATTGAAACATTAGAATCATAGATTTAATAAAAGTATTTAATAAAGGAAAATTTAAAAATAAACATATAAATATCTCAGTGAATAGTCTCCCAAAAGTTATGCTCCAAGTTGAGGACAGAATGGAAAGACTTGAAGAAAAAGGCAGAATGAGTAGAAAATTCAAACTATGACACAGATAAAACAACAAGTAAAAATGAAACTCATAAGTGAATAAGGAAGCATGATTAAAAGATCAAATTTAAAATCAATGAGAATAAGACAAAGAAGAAAACACTCTAGGTACCAACAGTATATTCATTATACTGCTGTTGTACATATCTAAAATAATGTTTGAGGATAGACGTTTGTTTAGTAGAAGCATATATAAATATCTACTTTGAAATAGCAAGTACTCAGGTTTTGAAATGAAATATTTCTTGACAAATGTTTCTTAAAATTTATTGTGGAACAAGAAGCAGATATGAAAGCTGCAGGAGAAAACCACCAGTTATAGAAAATCTCTCTCTGGTTAACAGCAGAGTCCACCAACTTCAATCATTTTTAAATGAATTCATTAAATCATTCATTCATTCATTCATTCAAACATTCATTCAATCATTCATTAGTTCATTCATTTTACATACTTATAACCATTTACACACTTTCCTTTTCATTCTCATACCCAACCCCTCCCTCTCATCCATACTCCTCTCTTCTACAGAAAAAGGGAGCATCACCCGCTGCATCTCTCCCGGGATATCCACATGTTTGGCATATCATGTTGCATTACAACTCGGCACAGGTTCATGTTCTCTTGTTGGGGTCAGGGCAGGCAGCCCAGTAGGGGAAAAGTATCCCAAAGAAAGGCAACAAAGTAAAATACAAACCCTGGTATTAATCTTAGGAGTCCCACATGAAAACCAAGCTGATCAATGGTTAAAATATCTAGAGTGCCTAGGTCAGTCCCATGCATTAATCATGGTAGTAAGTTCAGTCTCTGTGAGCCCTTACTGCAGAAGCTTAGTTGATTATATTGGTTTCCTTGTGATTTCCTTGACCTCTCTTGCTTCTACAATCCGTCTTTCCCATCTTGTTCAAGATTTGTCAAGCTCAACATATTGTTTGAATGTGGATCTGTGTAACTGCTTTCTTCAGTTTCTGAGTGATGCCTCTCTCATAATGGATATGTTAGGCTCTTGCCTTCAAGTATAGCAGAGTATTATTGTGAGCATCAGGTGTAAGCTTCCTCTCATGGGACGTCTCTCAAGCTGGACCATGAAATGTTTATCTATCACATCACCCTCTGCTCCATTTTAGCTCCCACACATTTTTAGCCAGGATAAAGTGTTGATCAAAGGTTTTGTGGATGGGATGTTGTCTCAATCGCTACACTGGAGGTCTTGACTGGTTCTTGGAAATGGACATTACATGCTCCCTGTTCCCTTTTGCAGGAGACTTAACTAAAGTCACCCTCATATTTTTCTGAGAGTTTCTATTGCCTTAGCTTTCTATCTTGACACAGACATGCCACTCTCATACTAATAGTCTCTTCAAATATTCTGTACTCTACCCTCCCCCTATCCTTCTCTTCTTTTCTGTTCTCCTCTCCTCTCCTCTCCTCTCCTCTCCTCTCCTCTCCTCTCCTCCTCTCCTCTCCTCTCCTCTCCTCTCCTCTCCTCTCCTCCTCCCTCCTCCTCTCCTCTCCTCTTCTTTCCTCTCCTCATCTCTCCCTCTTCTTCCCTTCTCTACTCTTTCATTCTTTCTCTTCTCATCCTGATTTCACTCCTTTCAGTGCAAAACCCCAATCACTAATGAAGTCTATTCTATTTTCCCTTTCTCAAGGGGAACATTGATCAATCAACATTGATTATACAGTGTGCATATATATATATTTACTTAGCTTTTTATCAGGTTTGGGGATTTTAGCACCACCATTTATTTTCTTATATATGGAGAATAAAAATTATGTCTTTCAAAAATTAAGAGATATTATCAATCCAGTTGATAACTCTTGCCTTTCTTTGGAATAGATCCAGTTATGATATCTAGTGACTTTATTCCTTATAATAAAAGTAGACATAAAAATCTTAATGATGAACACTACTACAATAAGTCATAACTGATAAATGAACACTATGAAGGACTTTGAAAGAACTCCATTATATATAAAAGACAGATGTGCACAAGAGGTCAAAATAACATGTAAACAACATTCAAATGATTGGAAGAACAACTGCTAAAATGCATAAAGTATTAAAATAACAACAACTAAACAATAATAAGCAAATAATTTTACTAATTATTGAGTGTTAGTCGTCATGTTTTCTAGTCAAAAATTTCAATTTGTTTGGTTTATTTTTTACATAATTATTTTATTGATTATTTTAGAATTTCACATAATGCAGCCTGATTATACATGGTTCCCAGTTTTTCCATGTCTGCCTCCCCATGAAAGCACCCTTCCAAAAAAAATTAAAATGAAGACATCCACTTTCTGTGATTTATGTACTCACTGGAGCATGGCAAACCTCTCAGATCTTGCCCTATAAATAGAGCTTAGATGATCTCTCCCAAAGTCCCTGCAGAAACCCTCAATTGAGGATAGCTAACATCAGATTCATTACCATATATTTTAAGAATTTTTTTTTTGCTTCCTCTTTAAGCTGCTCTCTTTCTTGGATGATAGGGGAAGGTCGGAGTGGGGATGGCAGTAGGAGTTGTTATATAAACCTTTCCTGTTCCTCCTTCACATCTATGAATTTGCAATCATTCAAATCACTGCAAAAGTAGTTTCCTGGCATTTTTACTGCATCAGGAGCAAAGATATGGAGTTCTACCTGGGTTATAGTATTAGCAGAGACAAAAACCTGGGTCTTAAATGCAGCAGGGCCACAGACACAGACATAGACCTCAGAATCAGCACAGCCCATGTACATCAACATGGTTTCATGCTGTAGTTCAGATCATGAAAAATCTCAAGTCTTTAGTCATTACATGTGTCATATAAGTCGACCTAGACACTGTTGTGGTAGGACCATGGACACAGACATAGCCATCAAGAACAGCATGGATCCTAACTTGCCCCTTGTCTCTTGTGGGCATGAAGTTAACTCGGATCAGTATGACTCCATTGACAACAGGACCCATTGACCACAGCATGACTTAGGTAACAACCCAGCCTTAAGGCAGTCACATGGCTTTTGTAGTATCATAGGTCATGGACATCAATAACAGATTGAATTTGCTTCAGGACTCCAGGCCTAGACATGCACATTTTGGCAGCAGCAACCACATATATCTGTAGAGATATTTTAAAGAACACAAACAATCAGGAAAGACTCTTGGTGCTATAGGACTACAGATCAAGATATGGTCCTTGGTAGTAATAATGACTAACAAGCACCATGGCTCTAAACATAACAGCACAGGTACTCACATCAATTTGGCCAATGGGGTAACGATCGGTTTATTAAAAATTGACATTTTGATTGCTTCTTCCTGTGAAGGCTTGATGTCCCAAAGAAGGGAAATGCTAGAGGGGTGAGGCTGAAATGGGAGGGTGGATGGAGGATTATTCTTTTAGAGGGAAATGGGAGGGGGATGGAGAGCAAGGTTCATGAATAATAGACTGGGATGGTACATAATATTTGAAATGTAAACAAACAAAATGAATAACAACAAAAAATGGGTATCTATTTTTCCATCCTGGGGGTTTATAACTGAACAGAGTAAATTTAAAAGTCTAAACAAAAATCTGACAATCTAGGAGAACACATGTTGCAAAAATGAAGATTTCTGTCTCAAACCTATGGATGACATTGTACCACATGAACAGAAGGATCAAAGAATTTCCATTAATACCAGCAATGAGACCACGTCTTTGTGTTGACACATGTATTTCATTTACAACCTTTGGAATTATGAATCAGTAGTATTTCTTTGAATTTGTCATCAGTCAGACTTTTACATTGACTCTACTCAAACATGGTTTGAAATGGTTACTCTGCCTTAAATGAAATGAGCATAATATGGACAATAAAATGAATGTTCTGAAAATATTGTAAAAATAGTGTTTAAAATCTTAGTAAGTGTGAAAATGAAAAATAAAAGTACATTCAGTAAAAGAAGAAAAATATTGTGTCCTGATATATAAAGAAAGTTGAGAACTACTAATAATATAAGGAACAATTTTTTAATCAAAAACAAAAAACAAAAACAAAAAACAACAAAAAAAAAGAGTTTTTGCCAACCGTTTTTCTGGAGAACATGAGATGAGTCTGTGGATAATAGACTTTGTGATGGCAATCAGGATCTATCAAAAAACAAAGAATACAAATTCAGCATGCAGATATCAGAAAAGTTCCAATGCAGCATATAGATATCCATCCCAAAATTCATTGTAAAACCAATATTTTCTTTATCTCAGAAATACTTGAATTAACTTTAAGCAATTTAAAGTCTTTTTTAAGCAATGTTAAAGTCTTTTCACCTCAGGAAACACTCCATCTTCCTGGTCACTATACATCAACTCAGGACCTGCTAACCACAAATGAAATAGAGCTGGTCATAGGCTGCTATTCATCTCTTTCCACTTAGATGGATCAAGTTTCCTGTCCTAAGGTTGTTGAGGTTATCTTGGTTATCTGATATTTGAGGCCTTATTTCCCCTGTTTTGCATGTCCTTTGCTCCTAATTTACTACTAGATTGTTTCTACTAAATAGTAACTATAAGTAACATAGAGAGGAAAAGGTCAATTTGACTCATGGTTACACTCAAGTGAAGAAAAGGCATGCACCTGGATAATGCAACTAAAACATAGTCACTCAAGGAACTCTCTTACTGGTTTGTTGTGCATGATTTCTAATGACTACAGACAACACTGCTCCCAATAGGCTTGGCACTCCTACATCAATTAACAATTTAATATATATGCCTCCCATATTTGATGACAGATGAGTCTGATAGAGATAATTTCTCAACTAGAATTCTCTGTGCCTTTGCACTGTATTATGTGATCAGGTGACAAGAATTAACTAGATTAACCACCTTGAAACCTCTGTAGTGTTTCATACAGGATGCTAGCAGCCTTTCTTCCTGAATTTCAAGAAGTTAAGAAACAATTCAATTTTCCCTCATTTTTTCTATATATTGATATCTGTCATTATATGATACACTACATAAAATCTTCTAACTTTGTTGTTGTATATAAAGTTAGTTTATTATTATCACATGCTAATATAATATAATTACGTAAGAGGTAAGTAAAACTCTCTCTTAGCAGCATATGTCTACTTTTCCTTAGATGCTGACTTCTGTGTGCAGTGCTGATTGTGGTCCTGGATTTAGAAAATTCAGGAAGGATGGAATGACAGCATGCTGTTTTCACTGCAAACCCTGCCCAGAAAATGAAATTTCTAATGAGACACGTGAGTATTTCCTTATGGAATAAGTTCTCCACATGGACTATCATCTTGCTCTCATATTGGAATGCTGACATGGTCTAAAATGAAAGTTTAAAACTAAAATATCTCTCAGGCTTAAGTTAGTCATTATGTGGATACAATAATTTAAAATGTCCTTACTAAGAAAAAAGGTAGAAATTGTCCTGTATTTTTGTCTCCTGGTAGATGGCATACTCTCAAATAGTTTTAGTAAGAAATCCTCAGTGCCTGTGTACTCTAGACATGATCTTTCCTAGTATTTAATACTCCATAAAAATATGTGTAGATCATGAATGTTTAAAGCATTTAATTTTTGCCTTGACGTTTGTGCTCTTACCTAAGTCTATGCTTATCTTGCATATACAGAAGCACATGGAAGACAATATAAGGCAGGTGGGTATGGGTAAACAAATCCAAGTCCTCTGTAAGATGAATGAGAGGGTAAACAATAACTTGTAAAATTATCAGATATTCAAGTGAGTATTTCCTTCCCTTATAGAATATTTTGCAGAAAAAACATTCTTTTAATTGGACATTTTATTTATTTACATTTTATATGTCATCCCCTTTCCCTGTTTCCCTTCCTAGAAACTCCTATCTCATCCTGCCTCCTCCTTTTTTGCTTGTATATCATTTTAATTACATGCAAGTATTAAAATTAGTTTAGGTTGAGATCCTATACAGAGCCTTACCAACCTAGTTAGAAGTGCATAGCTTTTGATAATGCATATTCCGTGACAAGGAAGGAAGGCATTATTGTTCAAATAACCTAAGACAGGCTCAATCTTGTTTATGAAATAAAAAAGGGGCGGAGAGGTGGAGAGCTATTGGTCTGCTTGCCAAGAATCTGACATGGGCCAAGGACAAAGAAAATGGGAAGCCTGACAGGAATATGACATTGACCAAAGACAAGGAAAGAGGCTTCGGGCAGGAATCAGACATTAGGCTAGAACAAAGAAGTAATTTCAGGTAGAAATCTAAATATTAACCTAGAACAAAGCAGTAATTTCATGCAGGAATCTACATTTTAGGTAGAAAACAGATGTAGACTTCAGACATGAAAACTACTCTGGGCTCAGATATTTTGGTCATCCTGAAAAACTTTTTTTTTTTAAAGTTCAATCTTATTTCAAATTTAGAAAACTGAGGGTTAAGCTTGACACATTTTATGAAAATATTAGGAGCCCTCTATTCACTAGAATTATATACAGTGTCAGTTAAAATTTTCTACAATAGAACACATAAAAATAATAGTCAAATAACTATTTAGTCAGGATGAACTAAATAGAAATTGCAGGCATGTAGTTTTTCTGGTTCTATTTATATCAATCTATATAGTTGAAGGAACATTCTAAAGGACATTTATTGCTAGTTAGACTGTTTAGCAGTTAAATCCTTTCCCACTAATTATGATGGTGTAGGTTTTTCCCCAGAATCCATCAAATAGTAGTAGGTAACCAATTCCTGCCTGTTGGTTTGTGATAGTCATGCAGTTCTACATTTAACATACACATAAGTAATTCAACAAAGGTATTTGGAGACACATGACTATGGCTCTGTGATCCAATCTCAAGTATTCTCTAAAAGCAATACATTTTGATCATAACCAAGAATTTCCTAAGTCCATCAACAGATAAAATAAAACCTCTCCACAAATGCATTGTTCCATGTAAATGTCTTCTAATCATGAATGTACATTTCCTTTATTGCAATTATTTAATAATTCAGTAGGTGCAAAGGCAATCAGATGTCCTACACACATGATGGTGGGAATTACAAAGTGTTTTAACCTTCAGTGATGTGGTTATTGCATTTTTTATGAAAAGTTGTAGGAATGTTGTGTTACTACAGTCTTAAGAGGACAAAACTTGGAAAGATTTTTAAATTATTTTTGCAGTTACAAAGATCAATAATATATTTGTATAAATTTCAGGTCTAACTTTTATCTTTAACCTTTCTCAATACAAACCAAATCATTCTCAAGTTAATGATACCTTCTGTTATATTACATGTAAGAAAACACCCATGAAATGATCACAACATAGTAAAATAGACAAAAAAATACCTGTTGCTTTATATTTCCATAATGAACACCATTAAAAAGGAATTATTTAATGTATCAGTGATCTATAATGCATTCTCCACAACCAAACTTAAATATTGCAACACATCTTCTATATGCTTAAATGAAAGATTCTGTCAATAAAATTGTTGAAGCTTCACTAACAATAATTTAATTTCTCCATTAGATGTGGATTTTTGTTTCCAGTGTCCAGGGACCAATATGCTAACACAGAGAAGAATCACTGCATTCCTAAAGCTGTTGTATTTCTCAGCTATGAAGACTCCTTGGGGATGTCACTTTCCTTAATCTCCTTGTGCTTATCTGCATTCACAATTGTGGTTCTTGGGGTCATTGTGAGGCACCACAGTACTCCCCATTGTTAAGGCCAATAATACGCATTCTCACCCTACATCTTGCTCATCTCACTCATCTTTTGTTTCCTCTGCCCCTTGCTCTTCATTGGTCATCCAAACTCAGCCACCTGCATCCTACAGCAAATCACATTTGGCATTTTATTCACTGTTTCTGTTTCTACTGTGTTGGCTAAAACAATTACTGTTGTTCTGGCATTCAAAATCAGAGCCTCGAGAAGAATGATGAAGTACTTTCTTGTTTCAAGAATATCTAACTACATCATTCCCCTCTGTACTCTAATTCAAGTTATTGTTTGTGCAGTCGGCCTAGGAGCTTCTCCTCCATCTGTTGATATTGATGCAAGATCAGAGCATGGTCAGATCATCATTGTTTGCAACAAGGGTTCAGTTACTGCCTTTTACTGTGTTCTGGGATACTTGGCTAGCCTGGCCTTTGGGAGCTTCACTTTGGCGTTCTTTTCCAGAAACCTTCCTGGTGCCTTTAATGAAGCCAGATCTATAACATTCAGCATGCTGGTATTTCTCAGTGTCTGGGTCACTTTCATCCCTGTGTACCATAGCTCCAAAGGGAAGGTCATGGTGGCTGTAGAGATTTTCTGCACTTTGGCCTCCAGTGCAGGGATACTGGGATGCATCTTTGTTCCCAAATGTTACACAATATTGTTTAGACCAGACCAAAACTCTCTTGAAATGATCAGGGTCAGATCATCTCCACATGCTCACATTTCATAAATTCTGAAAAATGTATAGTTGATTCATAATTTCCAAATATTGGTTTGTGTTGCCATACCTATCTGGTTTTGGAATAACTTTTACTATTTCCTCTAATGATATTGCCTAGCAAATCCATGTCTACTGATATTCCCATTGTCTCCTTTAATATTGCACAATGTTCTAAAACAATCTTTCTCTTTGCCAGAAAAAGATAATAGAATCCTGATCCATTCTAAGAATTAGAAGAGTTCTTCTAGGAGTATAGAGGAGAATGAATATTCTTATCAACAGGTTGTTAGTGTATTTCCAAAGATGAATTGATGTCTCTGCAGACATAATTATGTCCTGCTCTTGTAGAGGGACTGATTGAATACTCAGCCTCACCAATTGTTGTTACTGAACACCTGTAACAATAGCTACAAAGAGTCAGATGCTCTATTCTAGGCTCCATATTCTCCTGAAGCTATTTATGCATATAATGAGACACACAAACACACACACACTCACACAACTGAAATTACATAAAATTTTAAAAGATATAGAAGAATGTTACAAAAATGTTACACTGGGAATCTGCTTTTAAATGTTCTCCTAAGTTGACAGAATTAAAGGAACCTACTAAGAAAGGGTCAGATATGGGTAGAGGTGACTGGGTTTATTTTCAGACACTTTATAGAAGAACTCTCAATTTTAAGAATATCATTAAAAAACACACTTGTGAAACTGTCAAGGAAATCACAGCTTGTTGAAATAATCTCATCTATGTGTGCATTTAGGTGACTCTGCCAAAGATCAGCTTTAACACAGAGTAACCTGAGGCAGGTGAGAGTCAGTGCTGAGGACAGGTGACATGGATTGGTTCAGAAACTCACAGTGGCTGGTGACTATGACATCCTGTGTTTAGAGAAGAGAAGAGGGGGTGGAATCAAACATTCACAGACACAAGCACAAACACATACACATGTACATGACCATTAGCATGCACACACATAATGGTTGAAGCAAAGATGATCTCTAGCAATTTAACACATACAAATACATACATTTAGACATACATAGAGAGACAGAAAGACAGACAAACATATGTTCTTACACATTTGATGGATGGAGCCAAGATTTTACAATCAGGTTGCAAGCATTTCACATAGACACATATGTACACATATACACAGATGCACATGTACACATATACACATACTAGTTGGTGGATGGAACAAAATTTTGAACAGGCAGGCTCCAAGTATTTTGGCATATGCAAATATATGCAAAGATGAACATATATACATATACACATACTATTGGGTGGATGTAACAAAGTTCTATCAGACATGTTTCAACTATTTCTCACACATACATTACACATACATATATATACACAATAAACACACCCTGACATCTTTACATATCTTTACATATGTGCAATTTTTACATCTTTCCAAATGTGAAGATACGATGTGTGGAACAAACTTGCAACACACTGTTACACATACTTTATACACAAAAACACACACATATACACACATATTTATGTATGTTTGTGATATGTATATATTCTTATACATACATACATACATACATATGTACATATAAGCTGGAAGATATGAAGTTCCAACATACTCTGACACATTTTTTTCACATATACATACATACACATAGTTGATGAGTGGAAACTACAATATTCCAACCACTTTATTCTTTCTCTTTAAAACTTTCCTAACCTAAAGGAAGAAATGCCCTTGAAAACACAAGAAGCCTACAGAACTCCAAATAGACTGGACCAGAAAGAAATTCCACCTATAACATAATAATTAAAAATACCAAATGTACAAAACAGAGAAAGAACACTAAAAGCAGAATGGAAAAAGGTCAAGTAACATATAAAGGAAGACCTATCAGAATTACACCAGACTTCTCAACAGATACTCTAAAAGTGAGAAGATACTAGATAGATGTCACACAGACCCAAAGAGAACACAAATGGCATCCCATGCTACTATACCCAGTAAAACTCTCAATTATTATAGATGAGAAACCAAGATTCCATGACAAAATCAAATTTACACAATATCTTTCCACAATTTCAGACCTACAAAGGATAACACATGGAACACTCCAACACAATGGGAAACTACACTCTAGAAAAAGAAAGAAAGTAATCTTTTTTGAACAACCACCACACAAACATAATTCAACCTCAAACAACAAAAATAACAGGAGGCATCATATTTCCTTAATATCTCTTAACATCAGTGAACTCAATTCTCCAATAAAAAGACATAGACTAACAAACTGGATACGTAAACAGGACCCAGAATTAAGCTGCATACAGGAAACACACCTCAGTAACAAAGACAGACCTTACCTCAGAATAAAAGAATGGAAAAATGTATTTCCAAGCAAGTGTTCCCAAGAAAATAATGGAATAGCCATTCAAATGATGACTAAATGACTTTCAAGAAAAAGTTATCAAAAAACTAAGGATGACACTTAATACTTATCAAAAGAAAAATCTACCAAGATGTGCTCTCAATTCTGTACATATATACTCCAAATGTAAGGGTATCACCATTCATGAAAGAAACTTTACTATAGCTCAGAGCACACATTGTACCTCACACAATAATAATGGGGATTTCAAAACCTGATTCTCATCAATAGACAGATCATGGGAACAGAAACTAACCAGATGCATGGTGAAACTAACAGATGTTATGAATCAAATTGATTTAACACATATCTATAGAACATTTCATTCTAAAGAAAAGAGTATACTTTAATCTCAACACCTTGTAGAACCTTCTCCAAAAATAACCATATAATTGGACACAAAACAGGCCTCAGCAGATACAAGAAGACTGATGTAATCTCATGTATCCTATTAGATCACCATGGACTAAGACTGGTTTCAATAACAACAAAAAATGGAAAGCCCATATATGCATGGAAGCTGGACAATGCACTACTCAAAGATAATTTGTTCAAAGAAGAAATAAAGAAAGAAATTAAAGACTTTTTAGAATTTAATGAAAATCAAGGCACAACATATCCAAACTTATGGGAAACAATGAAAGCAGTGCTAAAAGGAAAACTCATATCTATTGGTGCCTCCAAAAAGAAAATGGAAAGAGCATACACTAATAGCCCGAAAGCACATCTGAATGCTCTAGAAAAAAAATGAAGCAAATAAACCCAAGGGGAATAGGCAGCATGAAATAATCAAATACAGGGTTAAAATCCCTTCGTGTCCTACATCTACCCACAACTCTTTCATAGGGGTCCCAGACTTCCGTCAAAGATAGTTATAAGTACCTGTCTCAGGCAGTGCTGGTAGAGGCTAAGAGGATAGCCATACAAGACTGCTGTCTGCAATCACAATATGACATCATAATAGTGTTAGGGTTCAGTGCCTGTGCATTGGATGGATCCCAGTTGTGCCAATCATGGATGGCCTAACTTCAGTCTATGCTCCATTTTCATCCATGCATTTTCTTTAGATAGTACCAATTCTGTGTTGAATATTTTGAAGATGGCTGTGTAGCACCATGCCTCAACTGGGGGTTGTATATATCTACTGGGGTGGTCTCTTCAAGTTAAACTTCCCCACTGTTGGGGATATTGGTTAAGTTTATCCATGTTGAGCCCTGGGAGCTACACAAATCTCAGGTCTCTTGGACTTTGAAGAGGTTTCCCCCACTCCCTACTCCACAGCTGCATATTTATATTCATTTTTATTGCCTTCTAGGTTTAGCTACTCTATCGTCTCATATCAGATCCTTCCCTCCTTTACCTCTTACCCTCTCATCTTCCACCCAGGCCCTCCCTCCCACTGCCTCCTGGGATTATTTTGTTGCCTTTTCTAAATGGCATTAATGTATCCTCCCTTGTTGTACCTTCATGCTAAGCTTCATATGATCTGTGAGTTGAATGAAGGGTATTCAGTACCTTTTGGTAAATATGCACTTACCAGTTAGTATATATCTTGCATGTCCTTTTTGGTTTGGGTTACTATCTTAGTCAGAGTTTGTATTCCTGCACAAACTATCATGGCCAAGAAGCGGCAGAGTATTCCTTGTCATCCAAGTTTAAAAAATTAAATATAAAAGGCATAATTTAAATTATTTTTTGGTGTAAGAGAAAATAACTACTTTTTATTTATTTTTTATAACTGATTTTTTTTTTTTGAGTTCCATCAGCTTGTTCCCTAATTCCTTGTTTTGTGTATTCTTTGAAATAACAATTTAATGAGTAATGGAGGGTTGGGCACAGAAGTACTGGAATGCTTGACTTAAATGCCCAGGCCCATTATCCATCTTAATCACGTTAGGTTGTCCTATGATGACAAAATACTTTAAGCAATGAGAAATAACAAGCTTAGTAGCTTCTCCTGTTTGGTCAGTGGCTGTATCAAAAGCTGACAAAGTATCGTAACATGTACATAGCTTAAACCAATCCAAGTCAGGTATGTGTGTATCATGTGTGTATTATCCATCTACCACAACTGATAAGTAAGTATATCTATAGGATTAAACCCATAATAAGATACCAAAAAGTATTCAGTACAAAGAAATGCATTGGTAAATAATTTGTGACAAAAATTCCCTAGATACATGACATTATTTTCTTAAGCTTCAAGTATTTTGATGATGAATAGTATATTATTGCTGCATGAGCTCAACATATGAAAGACCTATCATTTGGGTGCCTTTATCTGCAATAGAATTGCCTTCTTCAAGATGCCAGGGGAGGACTGAATGAGCTCAAATATTTCCTACACAACACATTTATGTATGTGCTTTGAGACATTGTTTTATTTTAAGGAAATGATGAACCTAGTTTTTCTAAAATTTGTAAAGCCTTGGTGATATAGTGACTATCAGTGTACAAACTAAAAGGTTAGGAATCCATATTTTGGAATACAGCCTCAATAGCTCTGAGCTCAACAACTTGAGTTGAATCCAAGTGCATAAAATTTTTATATACTTTACTCTGAATCACATATGCGGTGGGGCCATTAGAAGTTCCATCAGTAAAATTACTTGATCTCTGGGTATAGAAGTCTGCCTTACTATTTTAGGGAATATGAATATATATACATTCACAAATTACTATCATTTATCTTTAGGTTATTGATTATTTATGACTCCAGAATATTGTGCAAAATAAATAGCTCCTGCATCCATATTTTGAAATGACCAATCAATTTTTGTTTTGTAAAAGGCACTCCAATCAATGAGGGCTCTGCCCAAAAATACATTTTTAGATTCCTCTTGAGCCATTTGTACTAGAGAAGCAACAGCTTTATAATAAGGCTGTAATGATCTAGTAGGGCCCTAATTTCTTGAACCTATGTATAGGTACAAGAAACGTACTGGACCACCCTGACATACTACAACAGCTGGTGTATGGGCTGAACATAAGCATCCCATACTTGAACATAGTCTACATACTATAAGCTATTGCTAAGTAGCTTGCTCCACATTATGAATAACCTATTTTCCAGGAGCTGTTAATTCTCTATCAGAAATTGCATCAGGATCACCCCTCAAAATATCAAAGAGAGGATTTAGCTTGTCCTGTAGAAATTTTCAAATTTGGTCTAAGCAAATTTATATCTTCCAGTAACTTTTGAAAATCCTGTATTCCACAAAATTGGAAAATTTAACAAAATGTACAATTGTCCGAACAGGTACTACTTACTAACCTTAAATCAAGATAAGATAAGCTATTTAAATAGCCTTAAAAGCCCAAGTGGAATAAAAGCCTCATTAAATTCTCCTAGCCCCCTCCCCCCAAAAACCCAGAAAATAATAAGAAAAATAAAAAGCCAAAACCAAAACCAAAACAACACAACAACAAAATTGATACCTAGAGCCAGAAGGATTTTGTATAGACTTGTACCACACTTTCAAGGAGAGCTAATTCCAATATTCCTCAAAGTATTCCACAAATTAGAAACAAAAGTAAAACTGTGTAGCAGGAGCTAAGGTGGGAGGAGTTAGCAGAGGAAAAGGAAGAGTAAGAGTTAGGAGAGCAAGAGATAAAAGGAAGAGGAGCATCGAGAGAGAGCAGAGATGTGAGGAGCGATGGAGATGGATGTTTACATGTCTGTAGCAGTCAAAGGTAGTTGCTATACTTAGTTGGGGTATTGGGTTACACTTCTGATTGTATTGGAATCTTGTTACTGATCATTGCCAAATATATAAGCTTTGAAAAAAAAGAAAAAAAAAAGAAAAGAAAAGAGACAAAGAAAGATGTAACAAATGTGGGGGTTTTCTAGAATATTTTGCAGAAATGTATGTTTCCCCATTTTTTTTTTTGGGAAATTTTATTTACATTTCAGATGTTCTCTCCTTACCCCATTTCCCCCCCTCCCTCCCAGGAACTCACTATCCCTTCCCCCCTCCTCCTGCCTCCATGTTGGTGTACCCCCACCCACCCTCCCCAGTACCTCACATCCCCACCCTCGAATATCCCCCCCCACGACATCCACCCTTCATGGGACCAAGGATCTCTTCTCCCACTTATATATAACTCCCTTGCATATATAGCTGGAGCCATGGGTCCTCCCTAAGTGCTCCCAGGCTGGTGGTTTCGACTCTGGGGGCTCTGGTTGGACATATGCTCACTATGTTCATAGCAGCTTTTATTTTATAATGCCGAAATGGAAAGAACCAGATGCCCTTCAACAGAGTAATGGATACAAAAAATGTGGTACATTTATACAATGGAATATTACTCAGCTATTAAAAACAATGAATTTGA
Organism: Mastomys natalensis; assembly: GCA_021653895.1. Taxonomy (NCBI): domain Eukaryota; kingdom Metazoa; phylum Chordata; class Mammalia; order Rodentia; family Muridae; genus Mastomys; species Mastomys natalensis. Next base: position 1,406 of record JAJTUV010003693.1, on the reverse strand, counting down.
TGAATTCTTATATAAATGGATGGATCTAGAAAATATCATCGTGAAGTAACCCAATCACAAAAGAACATACATGGTATTCACTCACTGATTAATTGGATTTTAGCCCAGAAGCCTGAATAACCCAAGATTCAACTCCACAGACCACATAAAGCTCATGCAGAATGTTTCCCCATTCTTTATGAAAGCATTCTACATCATGTTTGTCTCTGCTTCTAATTTCTTCAGCCTTTCTTATGTGTCAGGACTGACCCTGTTATTGATTAACGCCTTTCAATGTCTTGGCCTTCCTGGGAGAGCACTAAGAACAAATAATCATAAATCTTGTAGACAGGTATCCTTTGGGGGAAAATACTAGCCTAGATAAGAACAAATGATCAGAGATCATGTAGACAGGTAGCCTTTGGTGGAAAAGTCTTAACTTAGATAAGAACAAATGAACAATAGATCTTATGGACATAGTGACCTGTTCTGCCCTGCTGCTTTGGGTGAGTTTTTCACCCAACCATATTCTTGTTCCTGAAAACAACTGCACTCCCAAGAAACAAATAAGACCCTACATCATTCTCCTCCCCACATCCTGCTTCTATGTGTATAGAACCCTGTGTGGAAAAATTAAAATATGACAGCTTGATCAGACTTCCAGATTTGCTGTCCTTTTCTTGCTTACCCCTGTCCCACATTTCTCTTTCAGGTGGTCCCTGGTTTCAGTCCACAGCCCTTCTGGTCTGAAAAAATATGGACCTTTCCATCCTGTCCTGAGTGACCATGTACAATTTCCCTATATGTATTAGATTGTCCCCAAGGGAAAGTTCTGTTGCCCTGTCTCCTTCATAATTTCACTACAGTTGGATCTGGATACTGCTGGCCATCTCAGACAAAGATCAGGGTTATCCAATTTCTATAATATTTAACAACAGAGATGGAAAAATATTTAGTATGCCTTTGCTTTTTTGAGCATAATTCCAGTCAACATGCATTTATATAAGACAATTGCTAACGTATTTTACAACCAAATCTTGTCTTCATCTTCAATATTATCATTTATGGTGACACAAATAGAACTATTGCTTTAAACTTTAAAATATGAGAATCTTTAGGTTTGCATAGAATATGGATCACTACATCACAGAAGGGATGTCACTACTAATTAAGAGAGACTTCATATTTGACAAAATTCCATGGGACTCTTCCTTTTTGACACAACCATTATGAAATTTCTGTTTCTAAATTTTTTGTGCAGATATTGAACCCTTTCAAATACTCAGATGATGTCTGGTAAAGCTAGAGTAGGTGAACTTTAACTGCGAAGCCTTAGCACCTAACTGAAAACACACTGAAGAATGTGTTACTTTGGAATGGGTAATTGTACAGATTTTTGACATTCTTTTAGTGATGGTGCTCATGAA
>JAJTUV010003692.1:0-43859 GCA_021653895.1 Mastomys natalensis | reverse complement strand
GACAAAGGAGATGTACCATTAAGAAAGCAGTGAGGTCTTCAAGAGCTAAAACCAGGCCACCTGGTTCATGGTTACATGATTTTTTTTTTAAATGCTTGTTTGAAAAGTATGAGTAGATAATTTCTAAAGTTTTGTAATAACAGTGCCGAGTACCTGGATGAGTGCCTAGCAATCAGTAGATTAGCCAGGACACTTTGTGTTAGGCAAGACAAGAGAGGAAAGAAAGAGAGATCTATTTTACAGTTTTGTCAGGAAATTTTTGGTTTTGATTTTTCTGGTGGTTTTATGATGTTATTTGTGTATAATTGTCATGCTATTCATGAAGACCTGGCTTATCTCCCCAGCACCACAAAACTCAAGCTCCTGAGAGAGTCTCTCTCTGTGTTTAGAAAAGGTAAACAACCTGTTGAAGATCTCATAAACTAGAAAGAGTCAGAGACATGAATGCTGGGGAAAAGGTCTAAAACCATGTGTGTAATCAATCTTTAGTACTGTCTTACATAGTTATGAGTTGGTGTTTTATAATGAGAGTACATTTTAAGGCCGATTGCCCCAGCTCTCTATTCTGTCTCTTTCTCTCTCTTCGTTTCTCTGTCTCTCTCTGTCTTGGTCTCTCTCTATGTCTCTCTGTCTTTCCTCTTTCTGTATCTATCTCTCTGTGTCTCTGTCTCTGTCTCTCTGTGTTGCTGTCTCTGTCTCTTTGTCTCTTTCTATGTTTCTGTCTGTCTCTGTTTCCCTGTCTCTGTTTCTCTGTCTCTTCCTATGTCTCTGTCTGTCTGTCTTTGTGTCTTTGTATGTTTCTGTCTCTCTGTCCTGTCTCTTTGTCTCTGTCTGTCTCTGTCTCTCTCTCTCTCTGTCTCTCTCATACATATGTATGTGTTTTTTGTAGAAGATGAAACCCAGGGCCTTACCTATGCCAGGCAGGCACTCTATCTTAGAATAATATCCCAAAGTCAGCTTCTCACTTTGTAGCTGAAGATGGACTTGAGCTCTCTATTCTCTTGCCTCAGCCTCCCAAGCACTATGATTACAGGTACATGCTACCATAGCTGGCTGAAACTATCTTCAAATAGATAATACATGCTTATAGTACACAATGCAAAAAGAGACATGGTAAAACACGAATGGAAAATACTGGTCTCTGTCCCTTTCCATTCTTGTCCCCCAATCACCAGTGATTTGCCCAAGGATAACTAATGGTTAACAATTGATCAATTTTATGTTAAAATCTTTTACATAATCATGGTCTGATAGTGTAGTATTTCATAATCCATACACACCTGACCCATGTTATCAGTTTCTCTCTCTATTTTTTTTTTAAATTCTTGTATAAAGTATTCTTTAAAATTGATTCCTCAGAAAACATGACTTTAAAAAAAACTCCTAGTTCATTTCAAATGCTGGTTCTTTTCAGATATTAATTGTTCAGTTTGGCTAATCAAGCTCATGTGATATTGTATATTCTAATTCTTTTATATTTTGTATTATAATGGTGTAACTTCTTCATACAATAAGAAGAAACATCTGTCTGATGAAAACTGGGTAATTATTATTCATCTTAAGCTATGAAGCATCTTTCAACAGCTCTAAAGTAATGGCTATTACAGCAAATAGGTTTTATTTTAATCATTATTTCTAATACATGTTAAATTAATACAGAGTCTTTGTCATTACTGAGGCTAGCATGTAATTCCAGAAGAAGCAATTAATGTCTATCAGAAGTTTTCTGAAACATGATTATCAAATGCTTGACTAATGAATCATTTGCATATGTGAAATTATAACCTAAACATTAAACACTATTGTAATAGGATGTAGTAGGTTTAAGAATGGCAAAAGAGAAATTTCAGATATTAAGTTATATACATTGTCCACTTTCCTGCCATCCCAGGATTTAGTCAGAGAGAAAATCATGCTCAAAACAACAGTTCCATTGCTCCAGGGATGGCACTTCTTGTTCTTTACAGGAATTGAAATTTTCTGTTTTCTTACTTCATTTAGTTAAGTGAAAAAGAAAGTAATCCAGAAAACTACTGAGCCTCTCATGGTTAATTGACAAATGCAATCTCTGTACAAACAAGAAAATGCCATCTATTTCCAAATATTTCTTGTAAACTCTCAGCAAAGGGGCAGAGAATAATACACTGTATTTTCCTTGTAGTTTTGTTGCATATGCACCTTAGGGAACATATGCTGCTTGGCTGAAATATGCAGACCCCCCCTCATTGTACAGGGCCTCTGTGAAAAGATTGAGGGTTCTACAAAATTAACATATGAATAGGCTACCATACCTCCCAAGAAGCTACTGCATGGGGAGGTGGTGTCACAAAAGGAGGTGGTCCTTTCATTTTGCAGTTAATTAAAAGTAAGAGGACCTTTTCTGACCAATTTTCTTTGGGGCCTTCAGAATTTGACCTTAAAATTTGAGTGCAGAAAATATCCATGTAAACCTCGATTCTCTTTTATAACCAACCCAGCCAACTGAAGAAGGCAAATGTGCAATATCTAAAAAGAGTGATTGGTAGCATCAATACTAGTAACTGAAAGTTAGTAAAGTTGGTAATCAGTATTCTTGCTAATTGGCTAATCTATTTGAGTCATTTCAGGAAAATTCTCTGCCTAGAAGAGGTGGATCTTTGAGAGTAAGTTATTATGAGTGTTCTATACGTGAGAGCATGGCTGGGTGTGTTCAGATGGTGTTTCTAGGAACCTAGGATTAGGGGTGGAAACACCTCACTCTAAGGGAAACAAGATAATAGTCAGCTAGAGTCTAAGCAGAGCCCAACCCTTATTTGCTAAGGAAATTAGGGTTCCTTCTCTAAACAACTCCAAGATGGTTTTCATTACAGTTTTCTTACCAGAAGCAAGACTTAAATGTCCTTTTCTTCCAAGAATCACTTCCCTTGACTTCTAAAGCTGTGTTAAATTGTCTCTTCTGTGTTAAAATGTCACAAAAAGTTTCAACATTATTATACAAGAATTTTTCCATATTTTCTTATTGACTGTAGTATGAAAGTTCTATATTTAAAAACAATGTCAAGCTTACAACTGGTACTCAATAAGTATCTACTGAATAATTAAAGTTTCAGTGGATATGAAGTTGCTGCTGCTGTCCTAATGAAAGAGCTGGGCTAGTTGTTTCCTGGGATAGACATGTTGTCCACAGAGCACTCCATCTCTTGGGTAAGGCTACCAAACAGCATTTTGATTTAGGTGATGCTTTGCGCTAGATCTGTATTGTACAGCACAGGATCATTGGTATTAGTGAAAAGACTAGATAGGAAACAAAGTACGCAGTCAGATGAGAACACGTAGAGGAGACAAGGGTAAGAAGGGACTCTGTGTGAGGAGGACTGGAGTGGACGTGGGAGAGTCCATGAAAGCAAACCAAGAGACAGGAGGCTGAAATATGATTTCCGATGAAGGTAAACAAATTGGACTACAGACTAAAACTAATCCTAAGTCTGTATTTTTGCATAACTTGAGATCTAAAAATGTTTTTACATCATTAAATAATTGTGTAACACACCTAGGAAAAATGTGTTATAGTAGGTATATAGTCTAGAAAGTCTAAAATGTTTGCTTTCTAATCTTTTTCAGAAAAAAAAAAGCTCTGATTAAGAAATAAATAAATAAATAAAATAGAACAAAAGCAACCAAAATCACAGGTATCACAGATACACACGGACACACATAACACACACACACACACACACACACACACACACACACACACAGGACTACACTGTAATAATGGAATGCCATTTTGTAAAGAGAAATAAGCAAAGAAATGTTGGGACCCTATGATGTTTGTAAACAGAAATTAAATCATATATATTCATTATCAATCAAACCAAACCAATCTAAGATACTTTTTGAAAGGCACTATTTCTATATATTTTTAAAGACTGATTTTTTTTTTCTCTCCTCCAGCCTCACAAAGATGGGTGTCTTATCCAGCCTCTGCTGTAATCATTCTGCTTGCCCTTGGACCTTTACCTAATTATGAGAATTTTATAGCTCCCGAGAAGAGACTGCATAATGTGAATATATTTGAAAGATAATAACTTTGATTTGATCTCATTCAGTGGTGTCCTTTGAAATACCACCATAGAATGCTTCCGAGATGGATGTTTTAAAGATTATCTCATCAAAGTCTCTAGTTATCTCAGAGAAATGTCATAAAATTCTCAACAAATTTTAAACATAATCTTTTAAAAGAAACTATGCTTTAGAAAACCTTTAACAGGACAGAAAGGATTTCCTTCAATGAAATAAAATGAATGAAAATTTCTCTGTAGTTTTAAATTCCCAGAATTCAAGCTAAATGTTAAGGGAGGCAGCTCCATCTGCTGGGCATTAAACACACTCATAATTGGGATTATTGATAACAGGCATATGTTTAGTTTGTCATCGTTTTCAAAGTCTATTCTAGGTATACACCTTTTAAAAAGTAAAAAAAAAAAAGATATTGCAAACAACAAAAAAAATGATGCTAGACACTATAATAAGCACATTTGCCTTCCTGGGATATTTATCTTATTAATAGGTTTTCCTCTGTTTCTATGAGTATATGTCTCCTTTACCCAGGTGAGAGTGTATGTGTATGAATAATACATTTATCTCAGTGATGTACATATTTATATTCTTTAACATTGTATAAAAAAGATTCTCCTAACCATTTAATAGTCATAATAGATATGATTTTATGTGCAATAATTTATTTGCTAAGTTTCAATTATTGAGCATATATGTTTTTAATAATTCAGTTATTATAATGAAAATCATCTTTGCATAAATTTTATCAGGAAGTCAGCTTGTTTTTCAGTGTCTGAATTTAGTAAAAGTAGACCATTATGGGTCAAAGGATAATACTGTATTTTTAGCTATGAAAACTGACTTGTTTTCCCAGAAGACTCATCAGTTTACTCTATTATCAATGTATGAATGGCCTTCTTATCGCACCATGGCTAAAGAGAGCATATTGTCCTGTTTCATCTTTGCTAATTAATAGGTGAAAATTGGGCCCTTGTTTCCATTACTGTTTTTGATTACTAGTGCAGGTGAACATGTATTCATATGTTTATTAGCCATTCATAGTTCCTCTCTGGGGACCTATTCTCTTACTGTCATTTTCCCATTTAGAGTCTTTGTATTTCCTCATTATTTTGTGTCCTTTAGATATTAAAGACACTATGTTTTTTCTCTAATGTCTAAGTTAATATTTTCCAAGTTTGTTGTTTGTCACGTGTTATATTTAACATTTAGAAATAATTGTTTTATATAGTTACATATATTAGGCTTCCTTTATTACTATTTTTCTTCGACTACCTTTTCTTAGTACTGTGGCTAAATTCAAAGCCTGGCACACACTAGGTAAGGATTCTACCACTGAACTAAATCTCCTCCCCTCTCCCACAGCTTTTAATCACCCAGAGGTGCAGCAAATACTTGTACTTTTCTGTTCTTAATTCAGTTATTAATATTTTTATCCAGTTGGAATTATTTTATAAAAATACAAGATATCGGAATATGCTTTTAAATATTTCTACTTATTAATTTGCTCTTCCCTATTTGATTGAAGCGTTAACCTTATCACCAGCCTCTATTTTGTATAGCAGTGATATTTAATAATCTCCAGTAAGTTAGAGGACTTCCAAATTTGTTAGAAAGACCTAAATGTTCTGCGTTGGGGTAACTAAAAGATTACAGAATGTTGAGAAATCAAAGGAAGCCACTTGAGAGGGTCTAAATGTGGAATTAACATGATCATTGCCTATGTTATTAAGACGTAATTTAGAATGAGAATAGAGAGAGTGAGAATTTGGAGGTAACTGTGTCAGCAGAGTGTTTCAAATGATCTCACTAACTTTTAAATTTTTAGATCTCTTCTTCCTGCCTTCCCTGTCCCTTCAGTTACACCCCCTCTATATCATATGCTTTTAAACATTTATTTTTATATTATGTATATGGATTTTTGCCTTCCTATATGTCTATACACTATGAGTGTGTCTGGTGCCCTTGGACATCAGAAGATGGCATTGAATTCTCTGGAACTGGAGTTAACAGATGATTTCGAGTTGCCATGTGAGTACTAGAAATCAAACTGAGGACCTCTGCAAGAACAGTTAGTGCTCTTAACCACTGAGCTATGTCTCTACCTTACCCCCACAACCCCCCTCCCTTTAGACACCATCCTGGCTAGCCTAAAGCTTGCTATGTAGACTAGACTGCCCTAGAAACTACAGTGATCCATCTGCTTCTGTCTCCTGAATGCTGAGATTAAAGGTGTGCATCACCACACCCAGAGTATTTCAGTGTATTCTAGGCACTGGATATCAGATACTCCCCACATGTGTGCAGCAGTGCGTTCCATTCATGCATGTGCATGTGTGCATGCAATTAAACCTGTCAAAATTCCAGTTATGTAGATACTATTGCACACACAACCTCCCTGCATGGAAGGATATACATGAGGCCAAGAGATGTTAGCTAATTTGCTCAAGATCCCACAGCTAGTGAGTTGGAACAGACAAGAACTAAAACTCAATACTATGAGGAAAACTAGGTAAAAAACAAAAGTAACACACCCAAAAGAATGATGAATGGAAATACCCCATCAGCCGTCAGCCGACCTCATAAACTTACATTTTTATACATAAAATGTATGTGGCTATCACATAACACAGCATCCCAGTAATCACAAGATTACAACAAGATTTACTCATCTTTGTTGTAAAACTAGTTGTCCCTCTGTTTTTACATTACCAGAGTTCTGCCATGACAGTCAAAGAAACTGGCGTTTGTTCTATCTGCTAGTAGTAGGCAGTTCTGTGTCCCTAGAAAAGTCACTTCCCAAGATTTCCTTTCTTATCTGCATAACAAAAATGATGATAATAATTCTCTTCACATGGGTTTTCAGTAAAATTAAAACATTTGAAATGGCTTTTTAAAAAGTTCAAAATTCTACATGATCTTATAGATTTCCCAGTTAACAGATGAAAATTCTTAGGCCATGAAAATGCCTAGTATTTTAATATAAAATAAGTATTTTAAGAAGTCAGGAATCAAGGATGCATGCCAGTATCTCTTTGGAGCTCTAGAGGTAAAGGCAAGAGGATCAGTAATTCAAGGACAGTGTTGGCCACACAGTGAATTCAAAACTAGCTTGGACTATAGGAGAGCCTATCTACAAAAATAACCAAGAGGAGCTGAAGAGATGAGCTCAAGGTTAAGACTACTTGCTGCTCTTTCCAGTGGATCTGACTTCAGTTCCCAATGTCCAAGTCACATGTCTCTCAACTACTTGTAACTACCTCAAGGTAATCTGAACCCCTCTTCTGGCCTTCAAAAGTAAGTGTATATCCATGGTGTGTGTGTGTATGTGTGTGTGTGTGTGTGTGTGTGTGTGTGTGTGTGTGTGTGTGTAAGTAAACAAGTAAATATTTCAAGTAAGCAAAAAAGAATTTGAAAAATATACTACAAGCAGAATGCTGTTTTGCTTTTATTTTTCATTATATAAAAATTTAAACACATTCAAAAGTGAAGAATACTAAACCCCATAACTAATAACCTAGGTTTAGTTATTAGCAGCTCTACGGTTTTTTTTTTTGTTTGTTTGTTTTCAATACCTTCTAACATTTCATATTTCTATTTGAAAAAAGCAAAATACTATATGAATATGATCCTTTCCTCTGCTGACAAAAATAATGGAGAATTTCTACTTGATATTGTCAAATTCTGAGGAAATACTAAGCCTTAAAATATGGAAATAGCCAGGTAGTGGTGGTGCACGCCTTTAATCTCAGCACTTGGCAAGCAGAGGCAGGCAGATTTCTGTGAGTTGGAGACTAGCCTGGTCTACAGATTGAGTTTCAGTACTACACAGAGAAACTATATCTCAAAAAGCAAGCAAACAAACAAAAAATCTGGGAATATATATAACATGCTAATATTTTGCAGGGTATTTCTTTTTATAATATTTCAGAAAATTATGTTTCCAATCTAACTAATATATCAGTTTGTCAGTCCAGACCAAAGGCTATGAATTCCAATTGTCTGTAGAGGATATACTGGTGCAATGGTGGGCTCTAGCTACACAGATAGGAGGGTCATGTTTTCGTTTTTAGAGTGATGACATTTATTACATCAAATGCTTAAATAGTTTACTGCATCACACAAATTTGACTTAGGGTTAGTTCTAAACATAGATTAAATTATTCCTGACAAAGTAAGCAAAAGCAAGAAGAACAATTAAAATTACCTTCTTCAAGAAGGAATGAAAAAGAAACAAAAAAAGAAAATAATAGTCTGTCCTGTACTGCCCACTGATAAAATAGAAACCATTATCTCTATAAACCTAGGTCCTGTCATTTTCTCCTTTGCATCTGGTTTACAGAGCTCATTGACATCTGTGATCCACAGTTGCATGATATACAGCCATTTACAAATAAGGAGAAGGGTTGGTTACCTCAAGAGTAGCAGAAACTAGTTTCGTTGTTACCTATAACTAGAACAGGCACCCTTTTTACACAAACCTTCTAGAAAATGAATTCTTATTTTTCTATTTCTTGTTTCCTTGATACTTTAACAAAGTTTCCTGGACTTTATAAATAGCACCCGAAAGGCTTGCCTGTGTGTGGGACTACTTCCAAAACAATGGGAGAAAAGAATAAATGCAGGTAGTTACAAAGGAGAAATTAGAGAGATCATTCCAGAAAGGAGCAATGACATTAAGAAGCCAGGCAAATGAGCTTGTACAAACTAGGAAAATGTGAAAAAGATGAAGAAAAATATGTTAAGTCACAAGAATCATAAAATAATTGTCAAAAATTGTGATTGCTATATACCAAAAACTGATACTGGTTGTAATTACTATCTAGTACTACTTGTATTGCACTAGGCTCAGAGGTACACTTATTAACCCTCCTGAGTAAGGAAGTAATATTATTATCTTCATTTAATGAATAAAGAAATTGGGCCTCAAAAAGGTGATATAATTTGTCCAAGGCTATAGAGCTAAAGAGACAGCTAGGATTCCAATCCAAATAATCTAACTGAAATTTCATATTATTTTAAAAATACTTTCTGTACCTTACACATTTCCTACAATAAGAACATTACCTTTATTTTTAATCCTGTAGCATTCATCTTGTATAGAAATAATTTTGTCATTACATCATTAACTGTAGTTAATTACTATTTCTATTCATCATTTGTATGTCACCTCAATTAGACTGTTAAGAGTCTGTGTCTCAGGGAGTGTCATGTTTTAATGCACATGATAGCTGCTCTGTGAATACTTCTTAAATGAATGGGCAATAGAGAGAAAAATGTGTGAGTGCGAAGCAAAACAATCACAAAAAAGGTTCAGGATAGTGATGAAAGAGATAAATAAGGAACAAAAAAGAGGCATAAAAACATATAATAATCAAGAACAGGAGATATACTGGAACCTAGGTAGCCAGATAAACATACAGCTAAACCAGGGCAAATAAGACAGCAAGCTCACTATGTAGAACCTGTGTCGGTGAACGAGAAAACTGGAATTGGAGCTAAGCACATTAACGAAGACAAATGACAGTGAGAATGGAGATGTTCAAAGGCACAGTACCTTGAAAATTAAACAGAAAAATTGTCTCAAAGTATCTTATAAGAGAGGGAAGTACTGAAATTGCTTTTCTGGCAAAGCCTTTCCCTTCATCCAACAATTATCCTGAGATACTTGAGATCTCATCTCCATAAATTCAATAGGCAATTGGGGCCACTTTCTCTTTTGCGGCCAGATGCAGAAACAGAAATTACAGTCATTTCCTATATTGCAGAAATTAGCTGGCCAGTTGAAAGCCACCTGCACACATTAATTCACATCATCAGAGGTTGGCATCTAGAAGGATCTCTGTAACATACTTCACCCACATAGAGGCCAAGTTCACATAACTAAAGATGACATCTAAGTTGGAAGTTGCACCATACTATGAGTTGATGGTCGTTTTGTGATTTCTGTTCCCTTAGCAGTTAAAGAATGGTAAATACCTTATCTTATACTTCACACATACAAACATAAAATAATACCTAAATGTGACTTCTAGCGAATATCAATAATTTCCTGCCCCACCACTGTCTGTTACTCATCTAAGAAGTAATCAGTTTCCTACAGTTTTATCTGTTTCTTCTGAATTATATATTATACATCTAAATATGCCCCAAATTTTATTAAAAAATCTTAGGTATTTCCTCATGGCTACTGACTTAACCAAGAATTGTGATAGACTTAGAAGTGTAAGGTCTGATGATGCAGTGGAAAGGGGCATAAAAAAGTGAAATTCCTGGCTAATATAAGACTTTCTCTACCATAATCCTTAGTCAGGTTTGCTTGATTATGATCGGGATTACATACAGCTGCATCTTGCTTAGCAAGTCAGCGTGGTAGCATGCAAGGTTCAGTGCTTATTGGGGCCACTTTTTCTATAGCCATCTACATAGCACCTCTTAGTACTATGACAGCTATCCAACAGGTAAAGAGTTTCCTACTCAGTTAAAAACTGACTTCTCTATGTATTACATCTAAAGAGTAGAGTGTCTTTAGTCATAGAGTATTGCCATTTATTTAGGAGGGATAACCAAGGGCAATGGAAGTAGGTTGTGTTGCTTTGTAGGCCTTCCTGACCAATAACTGGCAGAAAGGAATATGATGCCTTACATCATGAGTTTCATTTAATAACTCATGTCTTCTAGGAGAAGCACTGTCTACTCAGGAAGGGTAGTTCCTCTATTTTAATTTATATTTTGAGATTACCTTAGTAACTAGTTCATTTCCACAAGGCATCACAATACATCCTTACTTTTCATTAACACATTGGACTGGAGAATCAGTATTATCCTGCATAGCAACCTCCTCAGAGGAGAATATTCTAGTTTCCTTTTGTCCTGCAGGGCTAATTCCCTCAGGTTGGAGTAGAGAGTCCATGGGAAGCTGTTGCGTCCGCCTTGGCCAGCAAGTAAGACACGACAAGGTCGGATCCTTCTCAGTCAGCTTTATTCCAGGAACGACTCTTGACTTATGGACGGGGATCTGGACCAGGACCAGGACGAGGACCCCCAGCAGCAGAAACTCACTGCTTATATATCTGCCCAAGGTGGGCTGGGTGACGTGTTCTCTCAGGATAGGTTAGACTGCCAATACCTCATTAGCATAAGCCCGCTCGGGAGGGGCACGAGGCTGACGCATGCACAAAGGACTTGTTTACCAGTTTAGCTGAGCTGGCCATGCTGGAAGCCAGCTGCTTACATTGTCAGGTGCTGGTCATACGAGTTTGCAACTGTCCCAGGTGCTATCTTACACACGGCTGCCTACAGGAAGCAATACTACTAGAGGTAGGAAAGTGACTGCATCTGGCCAAGAATAGAAGGAGAGAAAAATAAAAGGCTTATCCAAATTTAGAGACTCAGTGTTCTTATCTAATCCCATTTGATCTCAGAAACTAAGCAGGTCTTGGCTGGTTAGTACTTGGATGGGAGGCTCAGTGTCCTCAATTTTGTTTATATATTATTTACACATGTCTCCATTTCAAATTAAAAGATCTGACTTTTATTCCCAATCAGTGCAGTCATAGTATCCTCACAGTAGATACTTTATGAGGCCAGGAGTCCAATCTATGCTGCAATTCTTCTTGTTACAAGATGAGATTCTACATTTCATTTTCAGCAATCTCATCCTTGTGGGTAATAGGAAGTAAGATTCTTCTTCAGGGCTTTTAAGTCATTATTGACTCTTCAGCCGGGAATCCAAATCCTTGAAGTGTTTTTAGCTTTAACCATTTTGTCCAGGAACATTACGAACAACTTGCCAGCCTCAATGTAATGATTAAAGTTCTAAAAATGTCAAAAATGTCATCAATCCTAATCAACTAGCTCCTTCCTTCCTTCCTTCCTTCCTTCCTTCCTTCCTTCCTTCCTTCCTTCCTTCCCTATTGATTTTGACTTTTGTGCAATGAAATCCCTCTATGTGTATCTGTATGGTGTGAAACTTACAATGTAGTTCATGCTGGCCTTTAGCTAAACTTTCTCTACTGCCTCAGTTTCCCAAGTACTAGGATTAGAGGTGTGTACCACCTATTTTTCATAAGTAAGTAGGGTTTTTTTGGTTGTTTGGTTGGTTTGCATGTTTATTTTGGTGATGGTGTCACAAGATTGACAGAAGAGTCCCATCTCCATCACTAAGGGCACTCCATCCCAAAGCTGTTTCCTCCAGTCCCAGCAACTTTAAATCTAATAAGGGTAAAAAGCCATTTCCAGAAAAGAAACAAACTCATCCTTAAAATTTTGTTGCTCTAGGTATGGCTGTGAGATCTGCAAATAAAGGCTAACACCAGGGCTGCTGTGGCAGAATGAGGGAGGGCCAGTGACTGAGTATCCTCGACCTGTGTGACTGGCAGTCCCCAAGTGGCTTTGGACTGGAAAGAGTTCAAGATAACCAATGAAAAACTTCTTACCTAAAAAAATCCATCTAAGTGAAACAAAGCATTATGGAATGAGATGAGTTAATACTCAGATGGAAACAACATGACACATGTTCAAGGGAAAGTCCACAGATGATGTCCACTTAAATGATGTGACTGGCTTAAAGGAATATGAAGAAAAACTAAATCAGCAGCATCAGGTATCTGCACACAGCCAAAACATTCTTGTTGAATGACTAGCAATCATAGAATAAGAGATGCAAGACTCAAATCCAGTGCATCAAGCAAGTCTAGCAGTCGACCGTGGTACAGCTGAGGTCAATGATGGGAGGCCAGCAATCAACTTGGTTTTCCTAAAACTGAAAGGTGACCTGGACCAGACTAAAGACAAACCGGAAGAAGCCCCAAATGAACTGAGTGCTTGTTTATACCTGATCGGTAAACACGTCATCCTCCCCAGGCCATACTTCCCTGATAGTCTACCTCGAGAAAGCTGTGTGGGACAACCAAGCACTTGCACCAAGACTCGAACTTTTTGAGTCAAAAAGTCACATGTCACATTCTTATAATGCTCAGCTTATAACTGGTTAATGTAGAACTTAGCAGATGAACCTTGTGTTTCAGCCTCTTTCTCTTTTCCTTGCTTCAGGTGCCACCGGACTATTGCAAAGAAGGGGCCACCTCTGAAAAATTCCACTCCTGGGACACATAGACACTTCAGAAATGTTTCTATTTGAAGAAAATAGAGAGAGAAACAAAAGTCTCAAGTCTGTAGTGCACTGTGTCTTCAGATAGTTTGTAGGATGGAAAATCTAGAAATTTTAAATCATGAGCACTTAAAATTCTGGAAATGTAAAACTGGAATATGTATAACTCTTAACCTTGAGCATAGTAACTTTGGGATACTGCACATCAATTATGCCAATAAGACTGTGAACTTCATGACGTTGAACTACTGGGTCATAATTCAAATGAAGCGAATTTGAGTTTTAAAGGGTTTTCATACTAAGAACCAACTTGCAATAGCCATGTGACAATCATGACATAGCTACCAATACAAGTAGTGCATATATTTCTCCAATTAGCTCTGAGATCTGTATTACATAATGGAATCTTAAATCTATGTGGTTTTTATCAAGGTTTTGTTCTTCAAACGGTTGTGGAAACTGTAAATAACCTTAACTGTGCTAATGTGAACGTGTGGTCTTAAACTTCAGGTTTAAAC
This sequence comes from Mastomys natalensis, assembly GCA_021653895.1. Taxonomy (NCBI): domain Eukaryota; kingdom Metazoa; phylum Chordata; class Mammalia; order Rodentia; family Muridae; genus Mastomys; species Mastomys natalensis. The sequence continues at coordinate 30,173 of JAJTUV010003692.1, read as the reverse complement.
TGCTTGGAGAATTGTAAGCATTCATCTCACAACTACATTGTATAAAGTACTGTCTATGATGAGACTCACTCCATTATTCAGCAAACCATCTCATTCAACAGGCACATGTTAACCAGCATACTCATTGCTGTTAAATGGGGGAATGTGTTCTTTCATTGTTTGGGAGCCTTTTATATTGGATTCTTGATATTGAGTTAAATGTGCCTTGAAATAGTAACTCTTTTTTCCCTTTTTTAAATTTTATCCTATTTTTTTAAATTTTCAAACCAATTTTCTTTCATACAATACATTTTGATTATGGTTGCCCCTCTCCCAACTCTTTCAAACCCTCTATACCTCCCCACCTCTCCAAATCCACATCCTCTCCTGTTCTCTCATTTAAAAACAAACAGGCATCAGCAAGGAAGAAAAGAAGGGAGGGAGGGAGGGGAAGAAGGAGGGAAGAGAAAGAAAATAGTAAAATCAAATAAAATCAAATAAACCTGAATAGGATGAAACAAACAAATGAACAGAAAAACAAAGAGCCAAAGAAAAAGCACAGGAAACACAGACATGGAGATGCATACACTGGCACATATAGAAATCCCCTAAAAACACAAAACAGAATTAATAATATATAAGCAAAACACCTATAGTGTAAGACAAAAACCACCAAAAATACCATTAAGTTCATTTTCTTTTGACATCTCCTGTTGGACATGAGGCCTACCCTTAAGGGTAGTTTGATTCCCCAGTGAGACTCCCTTAGTGAAAACTAAATTTCTGTGTCCTAGTGCTTATCAGCTGGAGATATCTTCTGGGTTAGGGATGGGGGCTTCTATCCACTGTCCCTCTCAGAGCTGGGACCCACCAGGTAAGAACCTGTGTAGGCCTATGCATGCTGCCATGGTCTCTAAGTTTGTGTGTGCATTGACTGTGCTGTGTTTAGAAGGCCTTCTTTCCCCATTCTTCTCCATCCCCTCTTGCTCTTACAGTTCTTCTGCCTCCTCTTCCTCAAGGTTCTCTGAGCCCCAACAGGAGGAGGCGATAGAGACCTCCCACTTAGGACTAGTTGTTGCAAGGTCTCTCACACTCTGAACCTTGTCCAGCTGTGAGTCTCTGTAATCATTCCTGTCTACTAAAAGAGGAAGCTCGTTGATGATAGCTGAGCAAGACAGTAAGCTATGCGTATAGCAAAATGCCTTTAGGAGCATCAGAAGTTATATACTTACCTCTCAGCAACACTTCTGTATGTATCTGATAGGCAATTTTGTTGTTCATTTTGTGATAGTCTTCAAGATTTCTATTTTAATGGCGCCCTCTTCTGTCAGCACAGCAAGTCCAGATACCTAATCTCTCTTTTTGTCTTTTTTTAGCCAGACGTTAATACATTTTATTAATATTGTCAGCAAAAGAACCATTTTGTTTCACTTTATCCATTGTCTTATTGTTCCATATTTTGTTTGTTTGTGCTCTTATTTTTCCCATTTCTGCTCCTTTTGGTGTGTTCTCCTGTATTGCATTCTCTCTCTCTCTCTCCTCTCTCTCTCTCTCTCTCTCTCTCTCTCTCTCTCTCTCTTCTCAAAGCATTGAGGGGTTAACCCACATTCACACGTTAGGCAACTGCTCTGCCACCAATCTAGATCCACAAACCTTATGGTTCTCTTTTCTCTGGACATCAAATTTAGCTTTCCACTGTAGCTGGTCTTTGCCACTTTGTGGGTTCTTCTTTTTCCCATCCTTTATCCCCCAGGCTTCACTACCTATCACTAAATAGGAGAGAAAGGATAGAGGGGAGACAGAGATCGAGATCTCTGAATGTGATTTCTGTCTTCTTGTTTGTTTGAGCAGGACCACTAACAAATTGCAGCCAACCCCTCTGAACAACCAACAACCACCCACCCCCGCCTCTCCAGGTGTTAGCATTTATATAGCCACTGAAAAGTTCCCAGAATTCCAAATGTCACACAATTGCAGAAATTATCTGTAGCTTGCAAAACTACACCTCTGTTAGAGACAAGGTATCATAGTCAGCTGCTGCAGACAGTCTGAAGCAGCCCCATATCCCACACCTGGGATTAAAACAAAAGCACACTCTTAAAATTCTGTGGTTTTGAAGAAACCAAAATTCCAAAATTCTCACTACACTCCCCCACTCCATCATTCATTTGCCATCATTCATTGTCCTTCTCTACTGAGTTGACCTTTTCTTTCTCATTAACTATCTATTTCAAACATTGCACCTTCAAATACATGCGCTTTCAAGTCTCTTTCGTGTGTGTGTGTGTGTGTGTGTGTGTGTGTGTGTACTGACCCATCTACATGTTTGTTTGTTTGTTTTTTAATTGGATGATTTTTGACTTTCTGATAATGGTTTTATATATATTTAGGCCCACTGGCTATTAATTATCTCCCTTCCGTTTCCCCCTTACCACAAAGTCATGTAACAAGTCAAGAACATGAGCAGTAAGACACCATAATTTGTCATTATTTCTCCTTTTATGCAGTTTTATTTTGAGGTTGGGCTATTCTCTCTCTTCAAATTATTGTAAGGGCATCACTTTCTATACTTTCCCTTTTCTCTTCTTGTTGCTCTAGATTAGTTTTGAAGAAAAAGCTTGGAAGATCTTGTAGACCTACATGCCATTGTTATCTACTACCCAGGGGTTCCCAATAACTCAGAACTCAAAATTAGAAACCCTAATTAAGCAGGTCCATCCCTGCTTAGTATGTATAATGGTATAGGACAGCAAGAGACATAGTAACATGGTAGGGAAAATATCTCATGAGGCCTAAACCCTAGGCAAACAACAACTAGAAAACTACAGAACAATTTTTGTTCTCTTTTATTTTTTAAAAAGGATTTTGACAATTTTATTTGCAGTCTTCACAGTGCCACCACTGCTCTCTAATGCCTGCGCTGCCTCTTGCTTACTGAGCTCCAATGGAAGGAGAAGAGGGGTAAGTAAGGAGGTGCCCATATCATGGCTGGTACAAAGCAGACTACTGCCGCTAGCAAGAGTGCGCCCTCTACTGGAGGGGTGAACAAACCTCATCATTACAGTGTTTTAGGCCTGGTACTGTGGCACTCTGTGAAATAAGGTGTTATCAGAAATTCACTGAACTTCTGATTCACAAGCTCTCCTTTCAGCATCTGCTGTGAGAAATTGCTCAAGACTTCAAAACAGATCTGTGTTTCCAGAATGCATTGCTGCTTTGCAGGAGGCAAGTGAGGCCTATCTGGTTGGCCTTTTTGAAGATATCAACCTGTGTGCTATCCATGCCAAATGTGTAACAATTATGCCAAAAGATATCCGGTTAGCACGCCACATACGCAGAGAGCGTGCTTAAGAGTACACTATGAGGGGAAACATTTCTTTCTCAAAAAAAATGTTTTCCTCTTCTTCCTTTTGTCAGTAGAATGTTAGATATTTTTCTTCATGGGGTCAAAGGTATCTAAGTATATGATTGCGAGTGGAAACATAGGGTACAGAATCAGGTATTGGCAGTTTCTCTATGTTCATTTGTGTGTGAATTTTTAATATAAATGCAAGATGTAAAGCATTCATGCAAGAAAAATGTTTCAGTGAATACATTTCAACAGTTCAACTTTATAACAATTATAAATAAGCCTGTTAAAAATTTTGTGGACAATAGTTGCTAAGATTCCGTTCCTTCTAGACTGTAAAACCAAGGGCCTAGGTTTCTATACAGTTGATTTTAGGCCTCAGTAAGACCCTTGCCCTAGCCTCTTCAACATAGTACCTTAAGCCAATATATTTCATTGGGCTAAACAGACAGAAGTTGCCATATCTTATAAGCTAATCAAAGAAGTTGTAGCCAATCATCTGAATCATAGACTGTTAAATTAAGATAATAAATTTAATTTAATTTACTTGCAGAATTGATACATTTTCTTGTCGCAGTTGTGATTACTGAGATTCTTCTATGCTTCAATTCCTTTTATTAACAACAGAAGGACAAAGTTCCTGACCACAGCAGCTTACAAGCTCTACAGAGACATTTAAACATGGGTAATAGTAATACAATGTCACAAATTATGGCAGAAACTGACACAGGGGACTATACAATACAGAAAAGGGGAAACAACTCAGATTAGGGGAATTAGGGAGAGCTTTCTGAACGCAAGGTTTAAAGGGTCGACAAGAAAAGAGGGTTGATGGGGCAAAGATGTTGCTCAGCTGTTAAGAGCACTGGCTATTCTTCTGGTGGATTCGAGTTAATTCCCACAAGCCATTTGGTGGCTTACAATCATCTAGAATTCCAGTTCCATTGCCCTCTTCAGACCTCTGTGGGCACCAGGCACACATGTGGTATGGAGACAGACATGCAGGCAAAACACCCTTATACATAAAATAATTTCTAAAATAATTAAAGGAAGGGAAGTGATTCACTTAATGATCCACCCAAACTGTAGAAAGAAAAAAATAATAAAGTTTAAACATGAGCTATTCTCAGCATGGGATGTGGCAAGTGAAATCAGAAATTCTGTTCTTTGTTTTACAGTCCAGTGGGAAGAACAAATCACACAAAAAAGAAGTTTATGAGAATACCATTGTGGTTAAGTTCTACAGGAACACAGGGAAGCAGCTGGCTTGGGAGGGATGGATCAAAGAAGGGCTCACAGCAGAGATAGGTGAGCCAGGCTTTGAAAATGGGAAATCGTTTTGGTGTTTGGTCTTCAGGTTTTTTTTCTCCATTGCTATATTTAGCATTAAGTGGTTGGTTTTTGTGTATTTGTCTTTGGTTTTGGTTTTTTGTTAGATAATTATTGTTGTTTTGACTAGAACCATTTAACCCATTCCTTATCCATGGGTAACTAAAGAAACATCTAACTGAATTTTAGAATGTTAGAACTATCTACTGGAATTACATCTTGACTATTTCCTAACTTAAGTGTTATTTTCTCAGTATATGCCCACATGTTGCCCTTATAATGGCAATATTAATATAGGTAATGATAATAGTCTAACATTTGTATAATGTTTTATAGTTCAGAAACCATATTCTATAGGTGTTAAATATACAGAGTAATTACATTTGAGACATATGTAAAATAACTGAAAGTAACTGTTTATAATCACATCACCAAGTTACCTGTTAATATTTTTTGTCATTTACTTCAACTTTTTTCTAAAAATATGTTAAAAGAGATAGCTGAGGATGTAACTCAGTGGAAAAGCTCCCATCTAATGTGGGGTGGTGGGCTGTGGGAAGCAGCTGGGCACCTGGTTGAGCACAGGCCTTGAACCCCAGACCCTAATCAGACGGCAGGCATTCGGATCTGCTCCTGGCTCCTAGTTCCTTTCACTCAGCTTCAGCCCTCCACAGCCCCTCCCACAGAGAGGTCTATGGCCATCAGTCATGAGGAACAGTGCCTCAGGTTCTCCTACATGTAGATGAGCTATTGCCAAGCTCTCAGACCAAGCCAATAGGCGCTATCTGCTTGAGCACTGAAAATAAATCCACAAAACTGAATTCAGTAACTTATCAAAAGGATTTTACATCATAACCAACTGAGTTTTAATCCTGGAAAGTAACAATATTTCATATGAAAATCAATCAATGTGATACAATACATCAACCAAATAAAGGAGAAATAGATAATCATTCTAATTTATGCTGAAAACATATATGAAAACATTCACCTTTTCTTAGTAAAACAAAATAGAAACAGAAGAGAATACAACATAAGGCCACATATGACAAAGAACTCATGTGGAAATTTCCACCTAATATCATACTAGTTGTATGCATAGTTGTGTGTTCATTGCTCTTCTCATTACTATGACAAATTCTCTGACAGAAGCAATTTAAGAGAGGGAAAGGCTTGATTGGATTAATCATTTCAGGGAGAATTTCTGTCCATGGTGGTGGGAGAGACATGACCACAGAACAGATCCATCTATGGCGGAGGAACCAGGCAGCTTGCTCACATTCCAGCAAACAGCAAGCAAGGAATACTGCTGGAACCAAGGGAGTATGACTTTCAAGGACCTTATTCTAGGGCTACTTCTGCAAATCAGGCCCCACCTCCTACAGCCTTCTCCAACCCTCAAATAGCCATGAGAACTGAGCATCCAAAACTTGTGCCTATCAGGAGTATGTTAGATAAAAATAATAACACTGGTGAAAGCATGAAGACTTTTACGGCAGTTTGAATGAGAATGACTCCCATAGGCTTATGCATTTGAATATATTTTTCCCAGCAGTTTGGGAAGAACTAGGGGGTGTGGCCTTGTTAGAAGAGGTCTATCACTACACAGCAAGGTTTGAGGTTTGTTCAAAAGACACACCATCCCCCATGGTACTCTCTGTCTCCTGCTTCTAGATCAAGGTGTGAGCTTTCAGCTATTGCTATCCTTGAGCATTGCTGTGGTGCACCATTGTGGACTCGACTCTCTGAGATTATAAGCCAAATTAAATGCTTTCTTTTTTTAAGTTACTTTGATCATGGTATTTTGTCATAGCAGTAGAAAAGTAAAACAATTTCTATGTAAAATCAGGAACAAGACAAAGATGCCCACTTTCACCATCTATAGTCAGCATTTTAATAGGAGTCTTAGTAAACAATCAGACAGAAAAAAAAAATAAAAGTTTCTCAAATTAGAAGGAAAAAGTAAGATTATCTATGTACATAAATCTTACACCTACACTACAATTGTACCTATTAGAAGTGACTATCGTGACATGTGCTTAAAATCCCAGATGCTCAAAAAGCTGAAGCAAGAGGATTATTTCTGCCCAGGAGTTCAAAGCCAGGATGAACAATTAGAGAAACCGCATTTTTTTTAAAAAAGCTATTAAATCTAAAAATTAATTCAATTGAATCACAGGATATAAAATAAACATACCAAAATCAGTTCCAATTTTTAGGTATCATCAATGAGTAATTCAAAAATGAAATTGAATAAAACAAGTCTACTAGCACTGAAAAGAATAAACTACTTGGGAATAAATCACAACAAAGAGGTAAAAGGTTTGTATATTGTAAATTATATAAAAAACTTCTGAAATACATTGGAGAAGACAAACAATTGGAAAAACAGATCATGTTCATATATTGAAATATATAATATTATTAAATGATTATCCAAAGGAATTTAAAGATTCAAGGCAAATCCCCAATTGTCTTTTTTGATAAAAAGAAACACTCATTTAAAATTTTCATATATCTCTAAGGATCTTAACCAAATATATATATATAATCTTGATAATAAGAACAAACTTTCCACATTCACAGTTTCTACTTTCAATACTTCAAAGCTGTAATAACCCAAAAACTGTAGTGCTGGCATAAATACAGATATAAATACCAATGAAATAAATAAGAAATACCTCAGAAATAACCTCATGCTCAACAAATTTTCTACAAATGTGCCAAGATCATTTTTGATATAATTTACTCCTCCGGGTTAAACATGACCACCACCATCTTGAATCATAGTGGCTGTGATAAGCCATATGAGATCCTCACAAAAACAGTCTAAAACTGTTCTCTCAATAATTATTTCCTTATGGAGGTAAGGGGGCATGGAGTTCACAAAACTCAAAAAACTCACAAGACCTTGATAAGACCTCTGAAAGATACTGAAAATCCCCCCTCCATCCTATAGGATTATATATAATCAGTGTGGTGGCTTAAAGGAGAAAAGTCTCTCATAGACTCAGGTATTCAGATGCTTGATCATCAGCTGGTAGCACTGTTTGAGAAGCTATGGAGCCTTTAGGTGATAGAGCCTTGCTGCAGGAAATAGATTCACATCATTGAGAGTTTATAACCTTGTCCCATTTTTGGTTCACTCACTGTGCTTTCTGTATGTGGATAAAGATGTGATATCTCAGCTTTCTACTCTAATAGTTTGCTACTATATCTCTCCCATCACTATGGTCTCTTCCTCTGGAACAATAAGCCAAAATAAATTCTTTCTTCCATAAGTTGCTTTTGGTCATGGTATTTTACACACCCTCAGAAAACTGATAAATACAGAAGTTGTTAGCAAAGAGTGGGCCATTGTTATGAAGACCTGACCATACTGTCTTTTATTTTTGTTTTTGTTTGTGTTTTAAGAGGAATCTAGAAGACTTTGAAACTTTGGACAAGAAAAGCAGTGATGATGTAGCCAAGGCATAATAGCCTGTTCTAGCAGGAACATGGGAGAGAGTAGTACAGAAGGCAATGGAACTGGATTAGAAGCCTGACTCCTGAGGTTTCAGAGGGAAGCAAGACCTTTAACAGTGAACAGGCTAGATCCTATTTGTATGACAGTTTGACAAAGAATCTGGCTGCCTTCTGTCCATTTTCTAAGAACCTGTCTGAGACTAAGTTAAAAAGTTACTGACTATTTTCTCTGGTGAAGAAAATTTCAAAACACCTTAACATGGTGTCTATGGGCTAATTATTACTGATAACTTTTATATATCTTTACAGTGAAAAAGAGCAAGTGAGTGCAGAAAAAACACAAAATGCATTGTCTGGAGAGAAAAGGAACACTATAAAGCTTAAAGTTACAGCTAAGGCTTACACTAAAGAGAGACAAGTGTTAGGAGATTAGTGTCCTTAAGGAGACTTCTCCTGTTCCATGTTGGAACATGAAGAAAAATGACTCAAAGGCAAGACCTCACACAGCTTAGCTTCCAACCTGTACATGCAGAAACTCTAGAAAGCAACTGTTTCAACCTACAAAAGCAGCTGACAATATAGTTCAAGGGGGTAATTGGTCTACACCAAACTGGCAGCCACGTGTGGTAGTGTTGGCCACATGGCACTGGCTTTGAAGGCCTGAAAAGTACAAGCGTAGGGGCATTCGCAGATTCTTCCTCCATGGTTTCTAAAGAGCGTATGAGGCCAGATGGTGTATTGGAGGAAAGTGCATTCATGAAAGGGCAGGTATGAAGCTATGAAAGTAAAGCCTGGGTTTCAGTGAAAACTCCAAAATGTTGAAGATTCCAGAGGCCCCATTTCTCTATTTAGCATTGAAATTTATATTTTGTACCATTATATGCTGAAGTATGTAACTTACTTTTTGATTTTACAGGGGATCATAATATAGTGCCTTAAGTCGTAGAAGTGACTTTTGACTTTTAAACATATGGAAAATTTTTTGAGTTTGACTAAACACATTTTGCACTATGATATGGCCATAAATCTATAGAAGCCAGTAGTGGAATGTGGTAGTTTGGATGAAAAATATCCTGCTCAGGTATTTGAATATGTGGTGTCCCAGTTTGTGGCACTGTTTGGGGAGACTATGGGAACCTTTAGGGGTAGAACCTTGCTAGACAAAGTATATGATTGGGATTGGGGTTTTGAGATTTTAGCCTTGACCCTATTCTAGTTCACTCTCTCTTCTTTCTGTATGAGATGTGATCTCTCAGCTTCTTGCTCCAGCTGCCTCCTTTGCCATTTAGACTCTCCTTCTGGAATCAAAAGCCAAAATAAACTTTTCTTTCTGTAAGTTGGTTTTAGCCATGCTATTTTATCATATAATGTAACCAATATAATCAATGAACAATTGGCTGGGTTAGGACTCTTCAATGGCACAGTTTTTCAATAGCCATCTATGCTAGGGTGAAACTTCCTAATAACATAGCTTCTAGAAAGTCACCAATATTACAGAAAGTAATTCCAACAAACTAATAGTTTTACCAATCAGAACTTAGATAGATGTCTTTCTTTGGTTTGTCAGTACTGTCTCTCTTTGAAGTAAATCCATGTTTCTTTATGTCAACCCAGAAAAATTAATATGACTCCATTTAATATGGAGTGGAAAGTATTTTCACTAAACGATGCTGGGGAAACTGAATACCTCTATTTGCAAGAATGTAGTCAGAAGGCTGGGTGTGGTGGTACAAACCTTCCTAGTACTAGGAGGCAGAGAAAGGTAAATCTCTATAGGTTTGAGACTAGCCTAGTTTACATAGCAAAGTCCTTGCCAGCAACAGTTACATAGTTAAGACCCTGTCTCAAAATAAACAAGTTAAAAACCAACCAATTATTTTTTTAAAAAAAGAATGTAGTCTTTGTCTTCTACTCGCAAAGATGACGCTCGCTGTCCTAGCCCTGCGGCTGGTGGTCTGCATCCTGGCGCTTCCCATGTTTCTGTTGAACCTTCTAGGTGTGTGGAGCTGGGTGTGCAAAAAGTTCTTTCCCTACTTCCTGAAGCGCTTCACGGTGATGTACAACGAGCAGATGGCGAGCCGAAAGCGGGAGCTCTTCAGCAACCTGCAGGAGTTCGCGGGCCCCTTGGGGAAGCTGTCGCTGCTGGAGGTGGGCTGTGGCACCAGGGCCAACTTCAAGTTCTATCCCCCCGGGTGCAGGGTCACTTGTATCGACCCCAACCCCAACTTCGAGAAGTTCCTATTAATAGCGTTGCAGAGAACCGACATCTGCAGTTCGAGCGCTTCGTGGTGGCGGCCGGGAGAACATTCACCAAGTGGCCGATGGCTCTGTGGACGCTGTGGTCTGCACCCTGGTGCTGTGCTCGGTGAACAACCAAGAGAAGATTCTGCGCAAGGTGCGCCGAGTGCTGAGGCCGGGAGGGGCCTTTTACTTCATGGAGCACTTGGCTGATGAGCGGTCCACCTGGAATTACTTCTGGCAACAGGTCCTGAATCCTGTCTGGTTCCTTGTTTTTGATGGATGCAGTCTAACGAGAGAGAGCTGGAAGACACTAGAGCAGGCCGGCTTCTCGAAGCTGAAGCTACAGCACATCCAGGCACCACTGTCCTGGACTTTGGTGCGGCCCCACATCTACGGCTATGCTGTGAAATAGTGTGAGGTGGTGGGAGAGATCTGCTCTGCTCCACCGGTTCGAGGTTTCCGTTTTAGATGTAAAATTCTAACAGGGAGCGGTAAAAATCAAGTTGATCCCTACAGGTTTCTGCTTAGCCATCTTCTATATTGTTTCCCACTGAATCAAAACCAAATCAGAGCAGCTTTGAACTCTCCCTCCAAAGGGGCCAAAGGTCTCTCATAGGCCTTTGATCAGGAAGCAGTGGAAGAAACCAAATAAATAAATCCCTGTGGAGAGAAAATCCACGGCTGACTAACACAGGAACAGCCCCTTCCCTCCCGCATCCCTGTAAAAAGGAATCGGAACCCAATTGCCATGCTGGCGTCACTAGTCTGCTTTTGCTGCTGCCTGTGCTCTGGCCAGCGGCTCTCCGTCCCTCGGCTCAGGGTTTTGCCAATGCCTGCTGCACTGTCCTGCACTCCACAGCTTTTATAAGGCACCTGACACACCAGCATCATCACAGAACTGCACAGAACTGTTGGGAATTCTCTGCTTTCCCTTTCTTATCCAGCACACATTTTGCTGAATATAATTACCGTAGGCAGTGAAAGGCCACTACAGTTAGGGAAATGGGTACAGTATGTGGGGGACCCTAAAAGTAATTCATGATAGTTAGCAAGGACTGGGAGAGATTATTCTGATCAAATGTCACTGATCCTGAGTGGGTGTGGTGGCACAGCCTTAATCCCAGCACTCAGGAGGTGGAGGCTGAGGCAAAGGCAGAGGCAGGTGGCTCTCTCTGAGTACAGCCTGATCTACAGATGGAGTTCCAGGACAGCCAAGGCTACACAAAGAAACCCTGTATTAAAGAAAAAACATCCCACTGGTCCTGAGATGAAACCATGGACATCATTGTGTTCATATAGAGAGCGAGTCTGGGTGGGCCCAAGGGTTTCAGCATTTGTATGTATCTAAACAAATGTGTATTTTCTGAGATGATATTGCAGAAGTTCTATTTTAAATATTAATCAATAAATTTATATTCATTTAATAATGAAAATAAATGGTTTCTATAACTGCCAAAAAAAAAAAAAATGTTGTGGGTCCCCGGTTCTGGAGGGTGTCCCACGATGATCTCCCGGCTGAGGACAGAGTGAGAGCAGGGAGGGTCCTCTGTCCGTGTCTCCACTGTCTGTTGGTCTTCAGCCCAGCCTGGTATGAGAGGTCTGGGCCAAAAGGGTGAGAGTGCAAGCGGGAGGAGAGATTGCCTGCCTCCGCTGCTGCCTCTGCTCAAGTCTCTGCTGTCACACCTCGGTCACTCCCAGGTGCTGCACCTGTCTCTCCACGCTGAGCTGGCCCGGCTGGACTGATAGAAGCCGGCTAGCAGGCAAGGAAGCAACTTGGTGCCCCAGGAAGGTTCCGGGAGAGCAGATCTCTCCCCAAGTGTAACAGCTCTTGAGACAGAAACTCTCAGACACCAGGATGATTCTCGAACACACCTTTACTTCTCCTGAATAGAGCCCTTATATACAGTTTCAGGGTGGGTTAGGGTCTGACAGCAGATAATGCCTATTGGCTTGGTCAGAGAGCTTAGAGATACCTCATCTGCATGTGGGTTAGGGTCTGGCAGATAATGCCTATTGGCTTGGACTGAGAGCTTAGAGATACCTCATCTACATGTGGGAGGGCCTGAGGCACTGTTCCTCATGACTGATGGACATAGACCTCCCTTTGGGAGAGGCTGTGGAGGGCCGAAGCTGAATGAAAAAACCAGGGCCTGGGGCAGCGCCAAACACCTGCCGTCCTGATAAAGGTCCGAGGTTCAAGACTTGCTCAACCAGGCACCCAGCTGCTTCCCACAGCCCACCGCCCCACAGAATGTAATCAGATAATAGGCATGATGGTACATGTCTATAGCTCCAGCATTCAGAAGGCTAATGGATAATAACAAGACACTGTCTCCAAAGAAGAAAGATATTGACATTTAATTATTTTTTATCATATACAACAATAAAGAGAAATGGACCAGAAACCTAAACGTAAAAGTTAGCATTAAATAACTCTTAAAAGGAAACATAGAAAGAGAGCTTTATGACATTAAATTTGGCAACAACTTCTTGGAAGTGTTACCAAAATCGCAAGCAACAAATAATAATAAGTTGGATTTCATCACAATGGAAAGCCTTTATATTCCAATGGACACTGTCAAGGCAATAGGAAGAAGGTATATAAAATGGTTCATCAGGTAAAGTGCTTATCATGCAAGCCTGATGACCTGAGTTCAATTCCCAGAACCTACATCATGGTGGAAGGAGAGAAATTACTATATACATGTGCTGTGGCATTTATGTATGCAAACATATACAGAGAGACACACATATCATATACATACAATAAATACTTTTAACTTAAAGGATAGTAGAGAGACTACTCACAGAATGAAAGAAAATCTTTTCAAATTATACATCTGATAATGAATTAATATATAGAACACACAATATCCTTATAATTTTTCAAAAGTGAAATCCAATTTAACAAAGGAGATGGGCATGGTGACACATGCCTTTAATCCCAGCACACAGAAGCAGAGACAGGAGAATTTCTGTGAATTCAAGGCCAGCTAGATCTATATAGGAAACTCCAGTAGAGCCAGGACTACATAGAGAAACCCTGTTTTTAAAAAAATGGACAAAGAATATTAATAGATATTTTCCAACAAGGATACATAAATGACCAATAAACAAATAAAGTGATGTTCAATATCATTAATAATTAGGTAAATGTGAATTCAAACCACAGATATTTTATATTCATGTGCATGGATATATATGATACATATAATACACATGCTTATATATTTGCATATATAATATATATACATCACATGCAATACACACACACACAATGTTAGACACCAGACATACAGGTCATAGAACATTGAAAAAATCAAGTTGGTACTGACAAGAAAGCTTCCTCCTTCCTGGCTATCATTCATAGTACTAGAAGGTAGTACACATGCTACTGGGAGAAAAAGTTATCAAGTATCTTACCTGGTTGTACAATACAATACAATACAATACAATACAATACAATACAATACAATTTGTCTTAGTTAGGGTTTTACTGCTATGAATAGACACCATGACCAAGGCAACTCTTATAAGGACAACATTTAATTGGGTCTGGCTTACAGGTTCATTGGTTCACTCCATCATCATCAAGGAGGGAACATGTCAACTTCCAGATAGATGTGGACCTGGAGGAGCTGAGAATTCAACATCTTCATCCAAAGGCAGACAGGAGCAGACTGGCTTCCAGGCAGCTAGGATGAGGGTCCTAAAGCCCACACCCACAGTGACACACCTACTCCAACAGGACCATACCTTCTAGTAGTGCCACTCCCTGGGCCAAGCATAAACAAACCATCACACAATTCAAAAATATAATATCTAGTATGGTAATATATACCAAAGTAATTGTAGGCCTCTGCTCTATGTATACCTGGCAGCACTATTCCTAGGCTTCTTCTTTTCTTTAAAGTGGCCCATTTTGTCTATCTTCATGTCTACTTTAGCTCCATATTGCCATGCTTTTATAAGAAAATATATTTCTAGTGAGTTATTTAAAATCCAATGCCTCAACATGTTAAGAAACTATTAAGGTTGAATGAAGACTGAAAGAAAAGGATATTTTATAGAATACTCTTATAACAGACCACAGGTCAAATCATAATCCTCTAGACAAAGATGTTGGTTTACTTCCTCCCTCTTATAAAAATTTGCTCAAACACTTCAAGGTTAAGGATGACTAAGACTTTTGATATACACCACTGGGAAAAGAACAAAAAAGTTTTACTTAAATGTATTTGCTTTGGGCTGGAAAGATGGTTCAGTGATTAAGGGCACTGACTGCTCTTCCAGAGGTCCTGAGTTCAATTCCCAGCAACCACATGGTGGATCACAAACATCTGTAATGGGATCTGATGCCCTCTTCTGGTGTGTCTGAAGAGAGTGACAGTGTACTCACATATATAATATACATTTTAAAAATCTTTTTTTAAAAGTTTAAAAAACTAAAGTATTTGCTTTAAAATAGCTAAATAATAATTAGTTTAAGCAAACCAAAAGCTAAACCTACAAAACAGTACATTTGCTTAATTTTGAGTTGCAAAACACAATAGTTTCATATACTTCATGATGCATAGGAAAAAAGTTAATTTCCTATGCAGGGTACATGGTGGATTGAATAAGAATAGAGTAGGGGTGGCTTTGTGGGAGGAAGTGTATTACTGGGGTTGGGCTTTGATGCTTGAAAAGCTCAAACTAACCCCAGGTTTTCTCTCTACCTATGGATCAGATGTAGAACTCTCAGCTACTGTTCCAGTGTCTGCCTGCATGCCATCATGCTCTCTGCCATTATGATAACAGACTAAACTTCTGAAACTGTAAGCAAGCCCCAATTAAATTCTGACCTTTGAGGAGTTGTAGGAAACAACCACTCAGCTTTTGCATTTAGCAGTTTACTTAAGAAATTATAGTTTTTGGGAACTGGAATGTGGAGAGCTTTTGGGCCTGCTTGGCAGGAATCTGACATTGGCTAAGGAGAAGGAAACGGGCTTTAGGCTGGAATCTGACATTGCGCCATGACAAGGAAGTAAGTTCAGGCAGGAATCCAAGTCTTAGGCTAGAACAAAGAAGTAGGCCTCACGCATGAATATGACTGTGGGCTAGGATAGGGAATTAGGCTCAGATATTTTTGTCGTCCCGATGAGCCCTTAGAAACAGCAAGAGTGATCACGGGAGTGATCGTGGGGGTGATCACAGGGGTGATTATGGGACTTTGTATATTGCCTTGTTTGTTCCTTGACTGTATATATTGTATTGTTGGTTGCTTGCATGTAATTAAAAGGGTTTAAAAGAAAAGTGGGAATAAAACAAACCTGCCTTCAGCCTCAGAACTGGCTGGGGTCATGCTGCAATTTTGTCTAATCATCTCTTTTCTTTTAATCTTCACTCCAGGGCTGGAGAACCTGTTGACTGACTGAGCAGGCTTGGTCACTGGAGAGATGGCTCAGCGGTTAAGAGTACATCTGCTCTTCCAGAGATCTTGAGTTCAATTCCCAGCAACCACATGGTGGCTCACAAACATCTGTAATGGGATCTGATGCCCTCTTCTGGTGTGTCTGAAGATAGCTGCAGTGTACTCACATACATAAAATAAATAAATAAATCTTTAAAAAATTACAGTTTGTATCAGTTTTCTACCTTATTTAGACATATCCATTTATGATTTTGTTTTATTCCCTTTGCTAACTTACTAGCCATATCTGCTTTAGCAATTAATTGAGCATATCTTCATCTTATCAGATTGCCATTATGCCATTTCACATACAGTATAAAATCTAGATAATAACAACCTTTTGTTTCTCCTCCGTGGTCCTTGCTCCTACTCCCATCCTTTATTCTTCCAGGTGGATTATAAACCCATAGAACATCTGCCATCTCCATCTGGGTTACTCCTTCACATGTTGTGGCTTAACAAGTCACCCTGAATAGTAATCATATATAGTGTAGTAGTTACATTGTTTATTTTCTATCTCCCAGGATCACTGCCCCTGATTTCTTGATGTTCTGTACCTTGAAATTGCTATTGCCATTATTTTGTCTGCTATTTTTAACATTATTTATTACCAAATAGTAAGTGTGTATGATTTCACTCTGCTTTACTTAGATGGTGAAGTCCAGAAGAGAGCGTGTGTGTGTGTGTGTGTGTGTGTGTATGTGTTGGGGATGGACCCTCACTCAAGCTAAGCATTCATCCTTCCACTGAACCACACTTTCGTTCCCTAATGTGTACCTTTATACTATTTATGAATCCCTTGGACTTAGAATAGGCTTTTAGAGTCTATCTGGGAAGTTGGGTTTGTGGGACAACAAAATTGCAATTGAGTTCCTTGATGTTTATCAAATATTGGAGAGGGGGTTGTATAAGCTAGTGATCAATGAGTCAGCCCAGATTGTGTGAAAAACTTTCAAGGCAATATCTTAGAACTACACACGAAGCAACTTTCCAAATGGCATATACTATCTGAGAGACAGTGACCAAGGATTGCAGGAGAAGAGATTTAGAGTAGTGACCCAAGTGAAGAGTAATGACTCTTTAGAACATAACTTGCTTGTTGTAAACTGCACAATGGTCAGACAGCAGTTCTGCATTCAGAGGGAAAGAGCATTTGGACTAACTTGTGGATTTCAGTGGGCTAATATGGTTAATCCCTAATTATCTGACTTTAAAATAATAATAATAATAATAATAATAATAAATAATAATAAAGCAAATGTATGCTTCTTACAAGAATTCTTTCCTTGAAAAGACATAAATAATGTCTAGCAGCTCCTTATAAGGTCCTAATAGCAAATCAAAGTATGACTCCTCCAAAGTTCAAGCTAGGAAAGCACAGAGTGCTTAGTGTATTGAGCATAATGTATTGAGCACTATTACAGAGATAAGCAGTTGTGTACAGAAGTGTGGGTGACCCCAAAGCAGCCACATGCAAAGTCTTCACCCAGCATACAAGGTGATTTCCTGGTAGCTGCAAAGTTAGCATACCCACTTCTACTCACCTTCCCCAGTACCTGCTGAGACACCCTGGGCCACAAACAGTTAGGTCAGAATTGCATATAAATGGCTAGGAGGTGTAGCTGGAAGTCAGGCGAAGGTCCTTCCATTAGTCCCTATGACTTCATTCTACTAGGAAATGTCAGCACTCGGCTGACCCTATCATGCTGGGCTCTTGTAAACAGGCACAGCTGATCTTAGGAAGATAGTGGCTGTTTTGATCAGAGGACTTTGTTTTACAATAGGCTGTGTAGCTTTGAAGTATTGAAGATGTTTACCTTCCTAACATGCTTTGGAAGGAGATGAGTACCTTTTGCCTGATTTGACAGAGTAAAGCTTCAATACTTAAATTACCTACCAAAGTTTATACTGCTAACAAGCAAAAGAGAAGAAATTTGACCTGAGAACCATGTGATTACAATGTCAAGCCTTTAATGAGCACCTGTGCTACATACAACAAAGTGAAAGTCTATTTTAACGGACTTCTGTTCCCTAAGCTGCTGACTCTGAACAGGGCAGCATGAGACGATTTTGTGTTCAGGAATGGATTAATACCTTATAATGAAGGACTGAGGGAAGAAGAGGTGTTTCTGTTTATCTGCTCTGGATAAGAAACACTGGGCTCCTTTTAACAGCTCATTTGAAACAGCATCTAGTTTACTATTTCACATTGTTTTCTGGCTGAACTTGTTGGACATAGCTCCAAAGTTCACCTTACTTGGGATAGCTTGGGAAGTTGTCATTAGATTAAAAGATAGCAACTGGGTTGAGTCTTGTGGACATCTAAATAAGATGGTGAGAAGGCTGAGCCATGCTCCTTCTCATTGTAGGTCAAGACCGCTCCACAACAGGAAGTCCTACACGTTAGAAAAGACCCCATAAAGTGAATATGTCTTTCTAGTTTCTCTCTCTCTCTCTCTGTCTCTCTGTCTCTCTCTCTCTGTGTCTCTCTGTCTCTCTGTCTCTGATTCTCTCTCTCCCTCCCTCCCTCCCTCCTCCCTCCCTTCCTCTCCCCTTCTCCCCCTCCTCCTCCCCCTTCCCCTCCGTTTTAGTCGTTTTGTATTTTGAGACAGGATCTCTCTATGTAACACTGCTGCCCTGGAACTTACTACATAGACCAGGCTGACCTTGGACTACAGAGAATCCCCTGTCTTTGCTGGGACTAAAGGCATGTGCCACCATGCTGGGTCCTTCTAAACTTTTCTAACAGTTTCTATAAGGCCATTTCAACCATGCCTAATACAGTATCTCTCTTAGTTACTATTGCTTTGATGAAATACCATGGCTAAAAGCATGGTTTATTTCACTCAGAGTTCCACATTCATTATCAAAAGCTGTGAGGGCGGGACTGGAGGCAGGAGCTGACACAGAGGCCATGGAGAGATGGTGCTTACTGACTGGCTTGCTCATCCTGCTTTCTTACAGAACCCAGGATTACCAGCTCACGGATGGTATCACCCACAATGGGCTAGGCCCTCCCAGTCATCACTATTTAGGAAATTACTAATTAATCAATCAGCAATTAAGAAAATGCCCTACAGGCTTACCTACAGTCCCAGCTTATGGAGGCATTTTCTTAAACGAGGTTCGCTTCTTTCAGATAATTTTAGCTTGTGGCAAGTTGACATAAAATTAGCCAGCACAGTATCTTAGAGCAGCATTGCCTTTCGCCTACCCCCACCGTCTTTCTCACACCCTCTTCCTTCCTGTCTTAGTTCCTACTGCTGCAGAGAAACACCATGACCACAAAGTAAGTTGGGGAGGGAAGGGAAGGGTTCTTTCAGCTTACACTTCCACTTTGCTGTTGATCAGTGAAGGAAGTCAGGACAGGAACTCAAACAGGACAGGAACCTGGCGGCAGGAGCTGATGCAGAAGCCATTGGAGGGGTGCTGCTTACTGGCTTCCTTCTCATGGCTTGCTTGGCCTACCTTCTTATAGAACCCAAGACCATCAGCCCAAAGATGGCACCACCCACGATGGGCTGGGCCCTCCCCCATTCATCACTAGTTGAGAAAATGCCTTACAGTTGGATCTCATGGAGTCTTTTCCCCTCTGAAAACTCTAGCTTGTGTCAAGTTGACACTTCTAACTTCTGTCTTAGTTAAGGTTTTTATTGAGATGAAGAGACACCACAAGCAAGGCAACTCTTATAAAGGACAATA
Organism: Mastomys natalensis; assembly: GCA_021653895.1. NCBI lineage: Eukaryota > Metazoa > Chordata > Mammalia > Rodentia > Muridae > Mastomys > Mastomys natalensis. Next base: position 10,656 of record JAJTUV010003692.1, on the reverse strand, counting down.
CTTAACTGGAGCTGCCTTACATTTTCAGAAAGTTGGTTCATTATTATCGTGGTGGGAAGCATGGCAGAGTGTGAGCAACCAGTGCACTGGAGGAGCTGAGAGTTTTCTATCCTGATCTGCAGGCAGCAGCAGGAGACGCTCCCTCACTGAGCTCACACTGAATGGAGCCTGAGCATAGACCTCAAAGGCCACCTACACAGTGACACACTTCCTCCAACAAGACCACCCCCCAAGAGTGCCACTCCCTATGATCAAGCATGCAAACATGTGAATCTAGCGCCATTCCTATTCAAACAACACACTCCCTTCTTTCTTTTTGTTTGTTTTAGAGATAGGATTTTATCATGTATCCCAAACTAGTCCTGAGTTATGGGATTGCAAAACTGAGCTACAATGCCTTGAATTTTGTTTCATTTCATTTATTTAGCTTTGTTACAAAGTCTTGCTATGTAGCTCTGTTAACCCTGAATTCATGATCCTTCTGCTTTAGCCTCCCAAGTACTGGTATTAGAATTGGGTGCCACCTTGGCTTAATGAAGCCATTGCCATTTTTATTTTTATATTTTGGTTCTCTATTATTGCATAATCACCCTAAAACTACTCTAAACCAGTCACCTTTCTATTATCTAGCATGATTCTGTGGGTTTATTGAATTGAACTTTAAATTTTATTTATTTTAGATCCATCAGTGTTTTTCCTGCATGCATGTCTGAATGAGAGTGTCAGATCCCCTGGGAGAAGAATTACAAACAGTTGCAAGCTGTCATGTGGGAGCTGGGAATTGAACCCTGGTCCTCTGGAAGAGCAGCCAGTGCTTTTAACCACTAAGCCATCTCTCTAGCCCCTTAAAGAATTGTAGTTTTCTATTGGTCTCCAATGCAATTGCAACCACATGATAACAGGACTGGCTCTGAGTGTCTGCATATAGCCTATGCACATCCTCCTGCACATTTTAAATATCTCTGGATTACCTGCAATACCCATTGCATTGTAAATAGTGTGGTATAATTTTTATATTACTGTATTAGGAGAATGTGAAAGGGCCTCACAAGGGGGAGTCCCTCATGCTGATATGGGAATAGGCTCACCACCCAAGGACACACGAGACCATCTCGATGCAATTAGCAAAAAGGTAGTTTTTTAATATCGAGGGGCCCCTCGGTTCGAATCATATCTCACGCAGGAGACAGGGGATTCGACGAAGACCCCAGGAAGTTGGGAACTTTTATAGGTAGGGGGTGGGAAGAGCAGGGAGATTTGGCGCGGTTACACATAATTGGATATTTTAAACATCAGCAATTTGCATAGACCAGTTATTTTTGACCATGAATCTTTGGACTCAAGAGTACCAGATGACCCATTATTCATTTTCTTGTTTAGACTTGTATGTCTTTGCGTCCTTGCTTCTTTTTTTCATTTTTGGTCACTCTGCCCCTGAAGAGGCTCAAAATTATTATTATTATGGCTAATTTTAACAAGTTGTTAGTGGCCTCTGCTGACCATGAATTTCTTGCTCTGTGTCTCAAGATGTTTTTAATTTTTTATCCTAACAAATGATGTATGTAATATTCAGTAAGATGCTATGCCCCCCCCTCCAAATATTGTGTGCAATTCATTAAATCTTATTTGGAAAGACAAAAATCAGAACCTGGCAGCTCTTTAATGAGTCAGACTTAAACTGACCCAACATCTTTTCCATAGCCTTCTATTGGTTACCAGGACATGACAGTCCATATTTAGTGAGGACAGATATTGTACAAGAACACAAAGAACAGGTAGCAGCATGGTTTATTGGAGCCATCCTCAGAATCTAACTACCATACATATCTAAATGCAAACTTTACTTACCTCACAAGTATTAAAACACAGACTCAGAAAAATAGATACTGGTCTTTTTCATTTCCTAATTTTTATAAATGTGTATTTATGTGGGGGTGAATGTGTGTAGAGGTCAAGAAACTAGAAGGGGACTCATGAAAGGCCACCCATGACAAGTTGTGTCCATGGACATTGATAGCAGCACTGAAAATCTAGCAGCAGGCTGGTGCCCACCAACAGAAGAAAGGGTGAGTGCATTCATGTAGTAGGACCCTGTGTATCAGTGAGAAGAATTTCATCATACACAACAAGGATAAATAAAGCAAGCTATAGGAGAAACAAAAACGTATATTCTTGTTTCCTTTTCCCATTTTGTGCTACAGATGGGACCATGGCACTCAGGACCTCACACAAGGTAAACCTAGTGATCTGCCACCTGCTACACTGCCAGCCCTTCATTCTTACATTTTCCAGTGTCAAGGAAAACTAGAGATACCTGCTTCAGACACAAAATCTTAATGAAATCAAGGGAATGAGTCAGGTACAGTGTAGCACACACCCGTAATCCTTGCCCACAGGAGGTGGAATATGAAAGATGAGTTTAAGGGCAGCCTGAGCTACATGAGAACCCGTTGGAAGAAAGAAAGGAGCTAGAGATGGGGCATGGGGCAGAGCAAGGAGGGTGAGGAGGGAAAAGAAGAGGATATAGGAAGTACTATCTACTATTGTAGATGCCAAGAAGTACTTGCTGACAGGAGCCTGGTATAGCTGCCTCCTGAGATGCTCTGCCAGAGCCTGACAAATACAGATGTGGATGCTCACAGCCAACCATTGGACTGAGCATAGGGACTCCAATGGAGGAGTTAGGGGAAGGACTGAAGGAGCTGAAGGGGATTGTAACCCCTTAGGAAGAACAACAATATCAACTAACTGAACTCCCCAGAGCTCCCAGGGACTAAACCAAAGAATTCACATGGAGGGACCCATGGCCCCAGCCACATGTGTAGCAGAGGATGGCCATCAATGGAAGGTGAGGCCCTTGGTCCTGTGGAGGCTTGATGACCCAGCATAGGGGATGCTAGAGCAGTGAGGCGGGAGTGGGTGAGTGGGTAGAAGAGCACCCTCATAGAGGGAAAGGGGAGGAGAGAGGGGGGATGGGATCAGGGAATTTGTGGAGGGGTAACCGGGAAGTGGGATATCATTTGAAATGTAAATGAATAAAATGATAAATAACAAAATTTAAAACAGAAAAAAAAAAAGAAAACAAGTCAAGAGAGGAGTTAACTCAGGCCAAGGAAAGGGGAGTGTAGGGTCAGAAGCACACAAGGAAACTCTATGGCATTGGTGGTATTGTTAAGTTAGTTGAAGGGTTCACAAATATTCATTTTATTATTCACCTATATAAGATATATTTATATATATATATATATATATATAATATAAAATATATATATATATATATACATATACACACACATATGTGTATATATATATGTATATATATACATATACACACACATATGTGTATATATATATGCACACACATACATCATTTATATTCTTTCATACATACCTTACTAATGAAATTTTTATCTTATATTTCTAGTTTATAGTCCTAGTTTATTTTTCCCATCTCCTATCCTCTTCCACTGACAAACACTCTAAACTTGGACAAGAACTGGGAGAATATCCTTTCTGGCATCTACTGGTGCTAAACGAATGCTAGCTTCTCTGGTGTGCATTGCATTGGATTAGGAAATTCTACAGCATGAATTGGTTGGGAAAACAGAAAGAAAGGGCTGTCATTCTTTGCTGGTTTTATTTGTTTGTTTGTTTTGAGGCAAGGTCTCTTACAGTTCAGGTTATCTTTAACCTTGAAGTTTTCTATTCTTGCTGCACACGAATGCTAGGATCAGATTACAGGTCTGCACCAGCAAGCCCACTTTACTGGGTGCTGGGATCAGTGAATTTAGGGTTTTACCCATGCTAGGCCGACATTCTACCCTAGTCTGTCATTTTTTATTTCAGACTCATGTTTTCTGTGTACTTCCCACTTCTTCCCTACTCCAAAAAGGAAAAAAAAAAAAAAAAAAAAAAACTCTCTTATTTTTAAAGCTTCTCCCACAGGGTCTCTTTATGTGATCCTGGCTGTCCTGAAGCTCACTAAAGGAGGTTGGCCTCAAACTCATGGAGATTCACCTTCCTCTGCTGGAATTAAAGGTATGCACCAATACTCAAGGCTCTTAAACCCCTTTTAAATGAAAGCTTCCACTATTATTTCTTTCGTGTTTATGCTCCTTGTCCACATGATGGCAGACTAGGCAAAGAGTTGTGAAATGGACACTGGCCTGCCAAGAGCTCCTTTTAATGGGGGGTCAAAACCTTATAGAAATCAACCTATTACACTTTTGTTAATGCACCAACTGGATAAATTGAGATTGAACCACAAATTCTTGCTTCTCACCATTTCCAGAATAGCAACTAGAACACATTAACGGGTACATAATAAAACATAATTTCTACCACTATAGATATGTCCTATAGTTTGTGTGTGTGTGCGTGTGCATGTACGTGTGTGTGTGTGTGTGTCTGGGAGAGAGAGAGAGAGAAAGACAAAGAGAGAGACAGAGAAAGACAGAGAGAGAGAGACAGAGAAAGACAGAGAGAGAGACAGAGAAAGAACAGAGAGAGAGACAGAGAAAGACAGAGAGAGAGACAGAGAAAGGGAGGGATAGAGAGGATGCACATGAACTTGCATATTTGATCTGAGCCTTCTGCAGCTGAATGCTCTTTCCTAACGAGGTGCACCTAGGGATTATAGTCTTTAGACCAATCTTAGTGGCCTGCTTTTTATCCAATGACATGAATTTATGACTTGTGATATTATCCAGATTTTTGCATACATACCATAATAATTTTCACTAGGCAGGATCACAAAGTACAGAAACTTAATTCCAATGACTGAAACAAATCAGGAATTTGTTGATACATATAATGAAATCACAAACAGAGGCACCAGTGCAATGGCCATGGGAACAAAAGGGACTACAAGTCTCCTTGAGGACTTCGCAGACTTTTACCTTTCTGTTTTTCTTTATGCCAGTTTTCTTCCAACTTAGCTTACTCCTAAGACAAGGGTTATCCTGTAGGCAGCTTTGGTTTCAAGTCTTCCTAGACTTATTGCCACCAAAATCAGAGAAATGTTTTAGCCTAAGTGCTTTGACATTTTTGGGAGAAGACCTCTGATTGTTCTCTTCTGAGTCACATACTGAACTATGGACCAACCATTATGTTCAGAGACAGGAAACAATTATTAGTGACCTACTTTGAGCCACCTGCCTACTCTTGTGGCCAAAAGGGGAATACACTGTTATTGTTAGTCCTTTTCAGCATTACTTGATTGGGATAAAAAGAAGTATTTTTCCTCTCTGCCTGCTTTTGGGACCCTTTGCCTCTCATTGGGTTGCCTTGTCCAGCCTTGATATGAGGGTGTGTGCCTAGTCTTATTGGAACTTGCCATACCTTGTTTGGTTGATATCCCTGGGAGGCCTGGTCTTTTCTAAAGGGACATGGATTAAGAGTGGATCTGGGGGTAACAGAGGTGTGAGGGAGGACTGAGAGTAGAGGAGAGAGTGGAAACTATGGTCAGGATGCAATATATGAGAGAAGAATAGATAGATAGATAGATAGATAGATAGATTTTTAAAAGAAGTCATTTTTTAAAAAATAATAGAGTTCTTGTTTTAAGCAGATAAAATAATTCAATATCCATGAAAGGGGATGGCATAAGGTTCCACATATAAATACCTATATGTTTATGATCACATTATTATGTTGTTTTAGTTTCTGAAATCTTAGTGATTTTGTGTCTATTTTATTTGTACTTCACTGAAATTTATATGAAGCTATGTGCCATGCTCTGCACGCCATCTATACTGGGGTGGTAAGAGGATGAAGAAATGAAAGGCACATGGACATAGGAAAGCTGAGAGCGGGTGGACTAGGCTCTCCGATGGAGATGCTGCAGTATCTTGGAAGCTCAGAGTGTTTAATACGAGAGTTGAAAAGGGAGATAGGGTCATTACACTAACCTAAACAAGGAAGCAGGGATTTTACATACATAAAACAAGGAGGTAGAAATATTATATACATGCAAGGGTGTTATAGGTGGGAGAAGAGATACTTGGTCCCATGAAGGCTGGAAGTCGTGGGGGGGCGAATTCGAGGGTGGGGAGGTGAGGTGAGTGTGGGGGGGTAAGTGGAGGGACACCCCCATAGAAGCAGGAGGAGGGGGGATGGGATAGGGAGTTCCTGGGAGGGAGGGGGGAAATGGGGTAAGGGGAGAACATCTGAAATGGAAATAAAATTTCCAATAAAAAAAAAGAAATATTATATACAGCTGAACCGGGAGGCAGGTTTAGCTAATGCTATCAGGAGCAGTCTCTATTGGGGAGCAGTCCCTGGGTCATAAACATCTAAGAGTAGAAAGCTACAGCAGCTAATTTTTTTATACACTGTCAGAATTCACTCTTACACCCAAAGAAGACTTTGGCATCCCTCTGAGCCTCACCCAGATAAAGCTTTGCCACTCCCATGGGGTTGAGACATAGGTCTTTGACATGGTCATGCCCATGTCAACAATGTAATGTACCCAGGACTTCACTTGCTCCCTGCAGCTGTACATCTATAAGTTCCTAAATCTCTATTTTCTGTTTCATAAAAGTTAATACTAGAATTCATTAGCCATCATTGACTTTCTGTCTTGGCTCTTTGTCGTCTTTTCTGGCCCCCATGTTTTGAGTCCCTGATTCCCGCTTTTATTGTCATAGATGATGTCTGGTGGCTATATTCAAAGAATCAGAAATAGATATCTGAAGGCCTACTTAATCATCCCACCATTCAATTGTCCTTTTTAAAGTGATGACTTAAATTGTCTGGAATATGTCACCGATTCTCTAAGATAGCCACAATACTCAACAGTAGCTATTTTTGTGATGTACATGGTCTTGTGCACGCTAAATAAATGCTCTATCTCTGATCCACATCCCCAGCCCCAACGCTAATATTTCTTTGTTGTTTCTTATGTGATGGGTACCATGCTAAGTTCCTTACATAAATTATTTAACTTTGTTTTTATGTTTTCATTTATAAGCTTCTATTATTTTCCCCATCAAAAAGGGACAACATAAAATACAGAAACATTAGTGTCCCCAAAAGTCACCTAGCTCATAAATGCTATCATGTAACTGTCATGATATGCATTTTCAGAAAATTTTCATGATCTCAGAATAGAACTCTATCGTCGTTCAAAAATAATTTTCTATTTTCCACACTACCAAATCCTTAGCTACCAGCATTCTGCTTTGTGTCTCTGTAAATGTGATCATTGTAAGTACATGATGTAAGTGGAATCACAACATTTGACTTCCCCTGTTAGTGTAATATCTTTAAGGTTATTAATGTTATGAAGTATACTGAAATTCCATTCCTCTTTAAGGTTGGGTAATGTTCTATTGAATTAATGTAACCCATTTCATTTCTCCATCTAACTACTGATAAACATTTGAGTATTTCTACTTTCGGCTATTATGAGAAATACTTCTATGAACATCAGAGTATGAATAGTTGTGAACTGAAAACAATACTACACAAATATTCCATTTATATGTAGGATGCATGTATGTTCATCATGTATATAGGTGTTCAAGTTAGAGTGTCAAAAGTGATTTTAGGGGGCTGGAGATACGGCACAGTTGTTAAAGAGCATATGCTTCCCTTGCAGAGGCCCTGAGTTTGGTCTCCAGCAGCTACATTGGGTTGCTTACAAGCACCTGTAACTCCAGCTCCAAGGGATCTGGTACCTCTGGACCTCCATGAACTGCTGAACTCACATGTACACACGTACACACACTCATACACATCATTTAAATAAATATCTTTTAAACATGATCTACGTGAGTTACATCAAACATTTGAGTTATTATATTTAGAAAGAGAATAGAGTAGGGCAAGAAATGAGTATATAAATTTTATTATTCCTATCTTTTGTTATTTTTCCAGAAAAAATAATAGGATGATATCTATCTTGAGGAATTTTTAATGCAATAAAAATAATGATGATGATTTTTTTGGCATCTACAGGCTGAAAATAAAATATATTTAAAGAATTTTTCAAAAGGTCAGAACACAAGGGACACAAGAAACTGGAAATGACTGTGTGTGAGTTGAAATTTTAAGGTGCATATATTATTTTCATAATTAAAAAATACCTAATTAGAGGAAAGTAGCCATATGAGGTGGCTCTTGCCTGTAATCACAACACTAAGGAATCTGTGGGAAGAGGATTACAAGTTAAGACTGCCCTGGGCTACATAGTGCATTCAAAGTCAACCTGTACTACATAATAAGACCCTGTTTCAAACAAATACAGTTAGCCTGGAGTGGTAGTACATAGCAAGTTTCAGGCAAACCAGATTACATAGCAAAACATTGTCTCAAACTAACAACAAAAATCAAATAGGAAAAGTTTGAAGGTGCTAGATAACATTGTAATGTCAACTAAGGACCAGTGGGAGGCAGTAGAGAGCCATGAGTCTGAAATGACAGCACTGTGATTAGGGCAAAACTGCAAATTCTCAGGATAGAGGCACTGTTATTTTCAGGGTAAAGGTACTGACAAGACACTGGGAACAAAACTATCAAATATAAAATACGAAATTAAAAGATCAACAAGTGTTCAGCTCTGAAGAACCAAGGGAGAGAAATCTGTGTCAGGTGTTCTTTACTAAGTATCATGCAACAGTGACCCAGGAGCAGTGCTCTAGACCACATAACCCTGAAAGATTCATAGGTGTCTGGGGCCGGGGGCCTATTTAGGAAACATCTAGCTGAGTCACTGAATCCTGTACCTTTATTTGTTATAATAAAAATAACCTTGCAGACCGAAGATGTATGGCTGGGATTAGGGTAAGTACAGGTTCAGGACAGTCTTCAAGATATGTGCTATGGTGCTGGAGAAATGGCTCAGCAGTTAAAAGTGTTTGCTGCTCTTCCAGGGAATTAGAGTGTGGTTCCCAATACTTACATGGAGTCTCACAAATGCCTATAACTCAAGCCCTCTTCTGGACACATGAACACACATGTGCACCCACACACCCACATCACTTGATATTCCTGGAATTTTTGCACCAAAGTTTATTTTTTATAATACTGCATTAAAATATCATTTATCTTAATAAATCAGTTTGTGAACATCCCTTAAATTATGTTCAATAGTTAAGCATCTCACTGGGACTAACCCTAATCCTGGTAACAATAGAGTTATAATAACAGGCAATATAAAGCAAAACTTGAAGCTATAAAATGTATGTGATAGCAGATGTAGTGGCTCTTGCAAATAATCCTAGCAATCAGGGCTGAAGCAGGAGGATCACTCTGAATTAGAGGCCAGCCTGGACTACAAAGTGAGTTCCAGGCCAACTTGTGCTATAGAATCATACCCATGTAAAATATCTTTTATTCAACAGATGTAATGTTTGTCTCAGTAGGCTTACTGCTGAATAAGCTCGCCCTTTCTATTTTTTTTTTCCTGAATTCTGGCTGTCTGGATCAACTCAAAGTTCTGGCCCAAACTGCTCTCTAAGCTGATTGATTAAATCTAACTAAGTTCTCTCGGCTTCTCACTGAGTTGCTCTGCTTGGCCTCAAACTAACTCTGGCAATTTGTTCTAATCTTCTGGCTCCTTATTCTTTGACTTCACCTGCCTTTACTGTATGTACTGAATGGCACTGAAACTCAACCCCACTGCACTGCCTCCTGTGCTGACTGGATCAAGTGAACTGCTCACCAAAACAACTTTTACTTTATAGGCTCCAGCAAAGGATAAAAGCAGGTTCTATTTTCCAACAGATATTTAGTTTCCTCTTTCATTTTCTCATAGTTCATCCATTTTTTTCAGAATTCATTCCAGTATCATTTGCACAATGTAATCAGCCCTAGACCTCCATAATAAAACCAAAGCTGCTATTCTCAGTTCAACTAGCACCCTTAACCCACAAGTGTTTTATTCCCAACACAATTCTCTATACCATTGAAGCCTCCATAACACAGAAGAAGCCCGCTTATCAATTGAATACTACCAATTCGTGATGACACAACTCAAAATTACAAGAGCAATTCCATCTGAGTGCATGCATTCTGCTTTTCCCGTTGCCACATGTCTGTACTGCATAGATACCTCTCCAAGAGAAAGATATTACATATTGTCTCCCTTGTCTATATAGAAACCAGGGCAGAGCAAAAATAGGCTAAACACAGAGAGAGAGACCAGGACATGTGCTAAGCAAGGCAACTCCTGATACCTCTGTTTTAGGAGCTTAGGCTCAGAGCCCTGAGATGAGTCAGCTCTTTGAATAGTTATATGCTGGTCCATTAGTCATATACTGACAGAATGTAGTTGTCAGGGAAAACTCTTCAGCAAATTGAATGCTCTCTTATATAGTAGCTCTGATTAACAATCTATTTTCCAAGTAGGATTAATTATGATTAATTTCTTAATGAATATATCACCTAGCATAGAAATGGCTTTATCATTAAAGAAAATAATCTCATTATCCAGAGAAAGGCACAATTCCTATCATCACACATCTGATAGTTTCTTTAGTCTCTCCATTTCCTGCAACGTGTTTCCAGCCTTCTTTACTGTCCTCAGACCTCTCCCCTACCTCCTTTAAAAATGACTTGTACTTTGCCTATGTGCATCCCCACGGTGTGTATGTATGACATTTCCTTTGTCCATTTCTCTGTCGTTAGATGCCAAGGTTGGTTCTATAACACAAT
>JAJTUV010003691.1:0-42041 GCA_021653895.1 Mastomys natalensis | reverse complement strand
ATACCCTTAAAGTTGACATAGTTAACAATTATGATTCAGATGCAAAAATACAACACATTACTAAAAATACCTGCATTGGTTGCTCTTTTCCATTACATCAAGCTTTAAGTGGAAGAAACTATGGTTTCTGTTACTGGACATAGTTTTGTTCATTTTCAAATTACCCAAGTAACTTAATAAGCTTTTGTTCCTCATGAAATTGTCTCGTGACTTATATTCTTTATTCCTGTACTTCTTCAAAAATCTATATGGTACTTAAAGGTAAAGTTAGATAACATCATATATATCATATATACATATATATATATATATATATATATATATATACACCTCATGATACATATACAAATTATATATATATATATATCAATTTGCTCATTTGCTCAAAAAAACCCCCACCATTTAAGGAGCAAAAATCCAGTGTTTAAAACACTTGCCTCCAAGATAGACAACTCCAGGCTGAGTCCCTGGACCCATGTGGTAGAACTGACTTTCAGAATACCTGCCTTAGTCTGTGTTAACAATACAAATACAGACACACTGGTTCTCAAAATCTGTTCCTCACCCACAGCCATCTGTCATTACTGATCTTTATCTTGTTTTATTGAGTCTGTGTCTCATGTAGCCTACATGGCTCTAAACTCCATTGAAGTCAAAAATGATGTTTAACTTCTGATCTTTCTGCTTCTGCCTCCGAAATTCTGAAACTATCAGACTGCTGCCTCATGTTGTACTGGGAGTATGAGGCAGGGCCTTGTTGGTAATATAGGAACACAATACCCATTAAACTAAAGCTCCAGCCTGGAAATTTACTATAAAATGGTGGATGTCAGGATATTTATTCAGATAACCTTAGCCTATCACCTGTGTATGGAAGTCACCCTTAGGAACTTATATCTTTGAAAGCTATACAAGTTTTTCTGATGCTAACACTCCAATCACTTTGCTTATGAATTCTAATATTCAATATAAAACGTAGACACTTTATTGTAACTTACTGAGTCTTTCATAGTCCAAATTATATAACTATAGTCCACTGCTTATAACAAGTTGACGTGTTTGAATAAGTTGAAATGCAGTCAGGCCTTCTTGGTTCCAGTGAAATGCCTAGCTACAGTCTGGTACCTCCATAAGTTTGGTCAGGGAGCTTGGAACAAGTTTTCACCAGCAATGTTGACTGATCCTGGGTATCAGGGTTTTGTTAGGATAATGGGAATGTCACAGCTAAAGAGCTGTCAGGAATATAGTCAGTCTTGATAGAGAGTTCTGTGATAGAGAGAGGGACGGAAGAAGGCTGCAGTCCTGATGAACAACAGAGAGACAACCAGAAAGGGTAGTGTTTGTACCAGAGGAGCAGAGTTGGCTCCTTGTGTTTTTACAGCAGCTGATCAGGCTAGAGGGTTTGTATTGGGCTGGGTACTGGGATCTAGTACGTCTCAAAGGAAGTTTGTCATTTCTGGCAAATGGCCACAGGGATGGCTGGATTAGAGATGGGGTATAACTGACTTTATTTTTAAAACAAGAACATATATAATCCTAGGCTAAGACCAAATGTCCTCTGTGGAGGGAGTGACCTTGGACTTCTGACCTTCCTACCCCTAGACCACAGACAATACTAGAGACTACAGCCTTGAGTCACTATGCTTTCTCCTTTCCTCATCTGTCTCACACATGTGAGATAGATGTGCCAGGTTACAATTTTTAAATTCATCTATCTGTCTATCTATCTATCTATCTATCTATCTATCTATCTATCTATCTATTTAATATCAGCATCAACCCCCCCCCTTTCCCTCCTTCCACCCTCATATGCCCTCCTTCTTCCCTCTTCTTTTCTCCTCAGAGAAGGGGAGGTCCCCCATGGTACAACCTTCCTGAATTCAGAGAGCAGACTAAACGCATCCCCTCTCACTGAGCCAGACAATGCAGCTAGCTAGGGAGAGGAATCCAAATGCAGGCAACATAGCCAGAGATAACCCCCACTCTAATTGTTAGGGGACTCAAATAAAAATCAGCTGTACAAATGCTACATATGTGGATGGTAGCCTATGTCCAGCTCAAGTATGCTCTCTGATTGCTGGTTCAGTCTCTAGGAGCCCCCATTTGACTAGGTTAGTTGACTCTGTAGGTCTTCTTGTAGTGTCCATGACCCCTGAGTCTCTGAACCTGTTTCCATAAGTTGCAGAATGAAGCCTGTCAGAAGATAGTTATGCTAGGCTATGGTCTGTAAGTATAGCAGAGTATCATAAATGGTGTCAGGAGTTGGCGCTCTCTCATGGGATGGATCTCAAGTTAAGCCAGTAATTGGTTGGCTATTCTCTCAATTTTTGTTTCATCTTTATGCCTCCACATAGTGTAGGCAAGACAAATTTTGGGTCAAAAGTTTTGTGGGTGGGTTGGTGTCTCCCTTGCCTCTGTGGAAGTTCCCTCTGGCTACAGGAGGCCACTTTAGGCTCCATAAACCCCACTGCTAGGAGACTCAGCCAGGATAACCTCCATAGAATCCTGGGGCTTCTGTCAACCCAGGTCCCTGGCTTACCTCAGAGATGCCTACCTACCAATTTCTCTTCTCTTTCCCATTCCTCTCTTTCTCTCCACACATGATTCATATTCCTCTTTCCACTCCTTTTCTCACTCATTTCTCTCCCTCCATCCACCTCCAACACACATTTTATTTTCCCTTCTGAGTGAAATACTCACTTGGGCCCTTCTTGATACTTAGCTTCTTTGGGTCTGTGGATGGTAGCATGGTTATAGTGTACTTCATGGCTAATATCGACTTATAAGTGAGGACAGTATGATGTATCTTTCTGGTCTGGGTCACATCACTCAGGTATGCTGTTCTAACTGGATGTTGCATGCAGCAGAATTCAAATAGATCCATATTTATCACCCTGCACAAAACTCAAGTCCAAGTAGATCACAGGCCTCTACATAAAACCAGATACACTGAATCTAACAGAAGAGAAAAGTGAGGACCAGCATTGAACTTGTTGGTATGGAAGACAACTTCCTTAAAAGAATACCAATGGTTTAGGTATTAAGATCAACAATTGTTAAATAGCATTTCATGAAACTATATGACAAAGGACACTGTCAATAGAACAAAATGGCAGCCTACAAATTGGATAAAAGTCTTTACCAACCCTATAACTACAGGGGAATAATATTCAAAATATATAACAAACTCAAGAAGTTAGATACCAACAAACCAAATACTCCAATAAAAAGAAAGTTATACAGAGCTAAGCAGAAAATTCTCAACAGAGGAATTAGTAATGGCTGAGAAACAGTTAAAGAAATGTTCAATGTGTTTACTCACTAGGAAAATGCAAATCAAAACAACTCTGAGATTCCATTTCTACATCCATCAGAATGGGTACAATTAAAACCTCAAGTGATAATAAATGCTGGTGAGGATGTGGAGCAAAGAAAATACTTCTCCATTGCTGGTGGGACTACGAATTTTTAAAACTACTCTGGAAATCAATTTGTCAGAAAATTGGGAATAGTTATACCTCAGAACCCAGCTATACCAACCACTCCTTGGCATAAATCCAAAGATGCTTCACAATACTACAAGGATACTCATTCAGTTATGTTGATAGCAGCTTTATTTGTAATAGACAGAAATTATAAACCAGTTATCCCTCAACCAAAGAATGGATAATTCTATGAATACTACTCAGCTATTAAAAACAAACACATCATGAAATTTTCAGGTAAATGAATAGAGCCAGGTTATCTTGTTAATAGATTCAGCAGGGGAGTATATATTATGGAACAAGGAGTCTTGCAATCAGTGGTAGACAGGGAAATTAATTCATCTAAGGATCTGCTAAGATCACACAGACTACTGACAAAATGGAAATGGATCAGTCTGTATTCACCATCTGCTTCTTGCCTGTGAAAGAGAAGATCTACTTGAACCCTGATGAACTTTCTCACAGACAACAGACTTTTCAGGTATGTTCATGTTGTCCTCAATAAGAGCTGCAGTAGAGAAGCAGATTTGTTAGAGCTCTAGTAGATGGCTACAATTTGTTCCAGTTCTAGAAAAGAGTCATACAAATAAACTATTTAAATGAGTCAGATAATCATCAAAGTTTCTCAATTATGTCATCCCTCATCAATAACCAGCCATGTCCTGAAACTTTCTGGGAGTATTGTGTTCAATAAGAAAGTGAGGTCTTAACAGGATCAAGATGCATAGAGAATCATGAATTAAATGCACACACTGTAGGTAAAAGGCTATCATATTTTTAACATGTTATATTTCTATATTCTAAACTTTGCTGATACTGGTAACATGGAACCATTGAGTATTGACTTTCTGAAAGTAAAGCATAAGCTCACTCACCTTCATTTCTCCAAACAAAGCTTGTCTTTAGCGTCTTGCATAGAATGGTCAAAGCTACAAGATATGTCAGAGTTGTCAAGTCACTGCAGTATATCTGAAACACACTCTACTTCATTCAGACACTGACGAGGAGAGTCCTTTTCAGACAGTCTTCTGCTTACTTCCCTTTTCTTCTGTAAAGGACCCACCCATCGATCAAAATTGGCTTTTTCAGAGGTTAAATGACCATTTGCATGTTCTTCCTTTTACTAGAATGTTCTCAATTCTCCAGCTTCTCTAAATGTTAATTTTCATTACAGCCTCACAGAAGTACAATCTTTAACCAGAGATCTAGTTAAGAAGTACAGTCTTTAACCAGAGCTTCTTTTAGTTAACCCTTGTGTTCTCTCAGGGACTATTGTAACTGCTTCACATTTTTACATCTAACTCAGAATGTGCTTTGTATGTGTTTGTGTTTGTTTGTGCCTATATACTCCTGTATTTATGTGTATCTGTATTTGTGGTATGACAGCGATAGGTGTAGAGTTCAAAGGGCAACCTTGGGTGTTCGTTTTACTCTCCACCATGTATAAGGCAAGGTCTCACTGTTATTGCCCACTGGGCTACAAAATTCTTGCTAGTTAACACAGGAGCTTTCAGAAATCTCCTGCTACTTCCAGTTTTGCTGAAACATCACTAAAATTATAGCTGTGTACCATGTGTTCTACTCACATCTCTCCAGCACTAACCAGAACACTTGAATACTAAGGCTATTGGAATTGTGTCATTTCCAAGTGTTGCACTTATCTCTAAGATAAAGTGTTGGGATGATATTACAGGATCTTGTCACATGGGCTAATTGGTGAACAGCAATAAGACTTTCAAATTCTTTAACTGTTCTATGAACATTCAAGATATATTTAAAGAATATATCTTAGCTGGATTTCAAGAATATATCAGGGCTGCTTCAGTTCTGTCTGTTTCTAAGCAACTCATGAAAAAGAAAAGAGCCATCTGCAGAATGCCCGAGCACTTGTCACTCTGTGTCTGCCACACCGTATTTACATGCATATACTTTAGATTCAACTGAACAATAGCATCTGTTTCCAGAAAGTTGCGTGAGGAAACTTGTCATGAATACAATAACACACCAAAGGAAATGAAGCCTGGGTGTTTCTTTCACTATTTCTAAAATGTCAAGTCTCACTCTGTAGGAAGTAGTCTACAACATTTATTGCATTTAAAGTCAGGGGAAAAAAAAAAAAAAAACCTTCATTCTCAATGTAATAGCAAACCTTTCAGGTCATATATATTTTGACCATTATTTAAATCTGAAATTTCTGTAGGAAAAAGCTGTTAATTCAAAAGAAGAAGTGTTTTCATTGATGCTCCCATCATCCTCCCTCCTATTGTTTCTACAGCTTCTATGATGAAAATATGTCATTATTTAATTAAAATGTACAATGATATTATGACATATTATTTCTAGAAGGACAGAATTCAACCCAAACTACATTGAAACAACAGAGGCATAGATTTTGATGGCTCTCATTGTAATTATTATACAAAAGCACATTATTATGTGAGCAGTGTATATGAGAAAAGAAGCACTGGTCAATTAACACAATGTGATAGTTAATATTGAATATCAATTTGACAGGGAATAGAATCATCAAAGAGAAAAGCCTCTGGACATGACAGTAAAAGAGTTTCTAGATGATATTAGCCGCTAGAAATGCCTCAGGGATTAATCTTGATAAGGAAAATTGAAGTGGGAAGACCATTCTACCTGGGTGGCGCCATTCACTGGGCTGGCATCCTGGACAGAATCAAAATAGAGAACAAGACAAGCACTCAGATCTCTCTCTCTCTCACCTGAGCGTTCAGTATGCCAGCTGCCTTTTTAAGGTCCTACAACCATAACTCTCCCAACATTATCAAGTGTACCCTCAATAAAGGAGACAAAGGATTGTCTTTGAACATAATTCATGCTTGTCAAAATGTCTTTTGCTAGGTGTTACAAACCAATACTGTCTTTATTTTTGACCAGATAATTTTTAGTTATATTGTTTTAAAACATATTACTTTGTGTGTGCAGATACTGGCATTGTACTTTGAAAGTGTAAGCTATAAGAGAAAGCTTCTCCTAGAAAATAATTAACACTTCTGCATTCCTGCATCTTGTACTTGACACACATTGAGTATCATTGTTAGAAGCTTCTAAGTCTGTAATCTTTTGCTTCAGGATTGGATAATTGATGGAGTCCTTGATGTAATAAGGATACAATGACAGTACCTCAACCTCTCCTGTTTTCAACTTCACAGGTCAGGTGACCTCTAGACTTAATAGGAGACATAGGGATGAATAGCTACTTTTAACAAACCATGACTTTTTACTTCACAGTTTCAGGAATGTATGCTGAATAAGCTTTAAGATACTTTAAAAAATTAAGCAGCATAATCTAATTAAGAAAGTTTGTGTGATATAAGGACACTTGCTTTTCACCCAGGTTATTCCTGGTTCTTTTCTTCTTGATGTAGACCTAAGTTATGTCTTCTTCCCAGAAGCCTGTTCTGATTCTTCTAATGAGTAAGAACTCCTGAATAGCTTTTCATGATGCCTTATGAAACCTTTATCCTAAAATTATAGCTAATATTTATCCCCTTTTATGAGCACCATTCCAATAGCTCCAATAATTTAACTAGGTCCTTCACATATAGCTGAATGTATAGATATAGAAATGCCCTTTAACAGCATGGATGAGGACAAGTGGCTTGCCACTGATATCCATTGGGATGGTGGCAATTATAGTTATTAGATGCATTTCCCCAAGCCTTTTTCAATAATCCTAAAGTTAGAGTCCTAATTGGCAATCCTCTAAATAGACACTGGCCCACAGGCATTGTTCTTATTCTTCAGACTGTCTGATTATCAACATTATTCATTTTAAAAAATTGATATTAGAAACAATCTTTACTGATCAGCATCAAGGGGAATTGTTTTGCTTCATACATCAAAATTAGTACTGGCATGCATGAAAATTATGTCTGCTAATGTGATTTGCTCAGGTCTTTATTTAAATATCTACCATGGATGTAGCAAGGTCTTGGTCATTCCTTAGAACATATCTTTTGGTTCAATGATGTGTGTCAGTAGACACTTATATTCTTTATTTGTCAATATTGAAAATGAGGGTATTGTGCTAATTGTGTTATAATTGGAGTCTTGGTTCTGTATCCAAAATGCTTTCTGTCTGTTCTCAAAATGACCATGTACTAGCTAAGTGGCCTTGAAATAATTAATTAAGCAATATCTCAGTTTTCTCATCTGCAAATTATAATAATACTTTTGTATGGTTTAAATGAGTTGATTCATGTAAAGAATTTAGAAGATTGCCTGACAAATAGAAGAGCTCTAAAATGTTAGTTGTTAATATTATTGCTAAATCATTTTTGAAGTTAGTTATTAGTGAAACATAATGAAGATATTTAATCTTTCACTGGTCTGACAAAATAATACTTGGCAGTAAAAATAGAAAAGCATGTATCTTGATGTTTCTTCTTCCAATGCACAGAAAATATTAACACACTGGGCTCTTCTGTTCAAATGGTATGATTAGAAAAGACAAATCTAATTATTAACTTTCTAATGTTATCTAGATTCAAAGATATAAACTAGATTGTTTACAAGCTGATGACCTGAAAATGTATTTCATTCACTATAATAGGAGCAGAAGATGCAATCAATGACAGAGAACAGGGCCCTAACCTAGGAGATACAGTAATCACCTGAAATCTTGAAATGGGGATTTCAATGAAGAATTGAATGAAGATTCAGAAACCTATAATCACCTGTAATCTTGAAATTAAGTATTTGATTTTCATGATATCCCAAAATTGTGGTCTGTCAATTGCAGCAACTCTGCAAGGGACAGATCTTGTATCCTGGAATTCTTGTTCATCTTCTGAGAACTGTAGACAGTATGGTAGAGAATTATAGTTCCCGGGGGCATTGGAAGAAAGGATTTGCTTTCCTTCACAGACATCTACAGTTTTTTCGACACGTCTCATTCAGTCAATCCTAGGTTACCTGAGTACTCTTACTCTTTTTTGATTTCACACACACTTTTTCTGTAGACAGTCAGTTGTTAGATAACGCACTTTGGAGTTCCTAGTATTAGCCACATACCTATTAAAGTCAGATATTCAATGTGTTTCCTGAACTAAAAAATATTTTTAAAATTAATGTACTCCTAAGAGATTCTTCTGGGATTCTTCAGTGATTTCAAAATTCATTGCTCACAAGTAACTTCACAGGAGACTATCAGTCAATCTTAACTATTCTGGTATTTTAAAACTTTAGCTCCAGCCGGGCGTGGTGGTCCACGGCTTTAATGCCAGCACTTGGGAGGCAGAGGCAGGTGGATTTCTGAGTTCAAGGCCAGCCTGGTCTACAGAGTGAGTTCCAGGACAGCCCGGGCTACACAGAGAAACCCTGTCTCGAAAAAAAACAAAAAAAAACAAAAACAAAAAAACAACAAAAAAAGAAACTTTAGCTCCTGAGGAGAGGACCCAGGAATATGAAAGCTTCAACACCCTCTTTTCGGTTATGTTTCTGTATGTGGGGGGGTCACTCTCAGCACTCAACCTAATCCTAATTACCTGCCAGTAGTACCTTCACATCAATGCATGAATTGTAGATTTAGTTTCCCATATTCTGACATGGACTATGTACCCCATGTCACTGCTGTCTAGCAACTGAGTCTGGCAGCTATCAGTCAATATTATAAGAAGTTGATGTACTTAAGTCAGAAAGCATATGAATTCATTACAAGTAGAGTATGGACAGAGAGATTTAGAGTCTTCTTTTACTTCTTTACAAATAGTTAATTAAAACTCCTTTGCAAGACTTTTCCATAAACCTAAAGATACAACCACAAAATGGCCTTGAGTTCACATCTGGGTCTGTGCAATGATGTGAGAAGGTTACCTAAACTTCTAGATATTGGTTTTGTTATCTGTTACACAAACATAATGACCCCTGTTCTATTAAGCTGCACTAAGAATTAAATGTGGTAAGAACTTCTGAACAGCATCTCATTCCAGAAATTTCTTGATAAATGTTGACCCTTGGTATATTAGCTCTCCCAGTTATCTTTAACAAGATGCAGGTCATTTCAGTCATCAGAACTGCTATTAATTCTCCTCATTGCTAGCTTCAAGGATGTCCTTGTAGTGTGATAGGTAGACTAGAAATAGGAGCCTCACATGAGTGTCAGGGAAATGTGTGCTCTGCTGTTTGTGGATGCCTAGGACTGTAAGAAGAACTTTTAGCATGGCTCACCTCCCCTTATATGGCCTGGGCTCACAGCTCTCCGTCTTGCCCATGAACCTGTAAACATAGCTGGTTTCACATCTATCATGGCCCAGGTGCCTTCAAAATGACACTTCTTGTTGCCAGGTTTTTCTCCAAAGAATTAGCTAGGTGGCTGGCATGTATTCCCATTGTTGGTGCTGCCAAATGAACTCTTTTAAAAACAGAACAAAAGAATGTTCTCTGGCAGCACAGAGTCACCCTCCTCCTACCTCCTCCTCCTTTCATTTGAATCATTTGAAGTGTGGCTTCCACATACCCAAAGCATCTACAAAACATGTCTGTTCTGTAGTTTCTATTATCCAGTGCAAATTGGAAAAAGGAACCTTCATACTTCCTAACATCCGTTAAATTTTTCTTTTACAAATAATTTATTTCCAAATATTGGTGTTCACTGCATGATTTGGACAGGGTGAGTGGAATAGAAGGGAACTCCTATCAAGCTGCTGCAGGCTGTTTTCTGTTACATAAAGCACAGTTTGATCACGAGGGGAGCTCCCCACAGGATGTGAGACAGATGTGCTGGAGATCAAACTCCACAAAGATATCTTGGCCAGTGGGGGGAAAAATCCATCGCTACATTTGGGAGTGAAATACCTCTGAGTAATAACAGAATCTACCCCTTTATTCTCAGAAACATGTTTTTCAAGCTTGGACAGATCAGACTGAATTTCATTCTTAACATGACATGAATTGTGTGTATAATAAGGAAATAGAGTTTTTAAATTATATAGGATGCAATGCTTCTGAATATGTAGTTCTGATTACCCAAAATTCTATTTACGTGATATTTTATATCTCTGATGGTTTCTATACTGATCAGGATAATAGTCTGATTTCTGAGTGTAGTTTTCATACAATATCCACAATGCATTTATGATACAAACACGATCATTTCTATCTATGCTTGGATTCAGCTTATAAAAGACAGATGGACATGTGAACAGCCTTGGATACCATATATGAGGGTAAAAGAAATACAGCAATGGGGATTACTGGTGACCTGAATGTCCTATGATAGTTCTGTGAATACAGACTAGTATATCAGATTATTATAGAAAGTATGCTCTAAATCAGATGTAGCATGTTTCAGTTTTCAAACAGTTTTAGAGTGCAGTGAGGATTCTGTGTGTAAGAGGCATACCTAAGAGACTAAAATGTATAGATGGATAATTAAATGAAATACAACAATGGTTAGCTATTTTGGAGTTTCTTAATTATACAAAGGATATTTTGTTTTTTGTTGTTTTTTCTTAATATTTGATTTTTGAAGATTAGGAGGGTTTTAAATTGTTGACAGTTAACTCAAAGAGAATGTGCCATCTTTCTCTCTTCTAATCATGTGTCACATGATGTCTAGTTTTTTACAGATAGTAAATAAAATTTAAAGACGAATTTAATTTTGTGTATTATTAACTGCCAACTATGAAGAAAAATTATGTTTCTTCTGATTAGCTAAGAATATTTTTTACAAATTCCAGGAACGTTCTACCATTCGCCCGATAAGCCTTGGATTCAATACCGTATACAAGGTATTTCTTAAATTGTTATTTATTTTAATGTAAAGTTTTCAATACTTTCAATAAGTGATAAAATAGCATATTCAAAAAGTTAAATCCATGTTCTTACTTTCTACCAGGTAAATGAGAAGCTTGAGAAATATTAAGCTCTGCAGAAATGGGTAAGCACCCTAGGCAGAAGAGTGCATGTGTGGAGAAGCATTGGCATATGGCTTTACAAAATGACTTGGATTCAAATTCATCTCCAATTATGTCCACAATTATGGCTAAAGCTGCAGTCAGAATCACGGTCATCCAACCTACTAACATCTTTCTACTCAGATGGATTCACGTTTCTCCGTTGGACTCGACTGCTTTGATCTTCGACATTCCTGCCTGATAGCATCGCAGTGATGCACAAGAGCACGATTTAGTTCCATCTCAGTCCTATACATTACAGTGTCAGCCCTCCTTTCAATTATCTCTTGCATGTCTCAGGTAACTAATAAAAAAGGGATATAGACTAAAGTTGTCATCCTCTTCCTAAGTGACAAATCCTGCTGTCTAATTTGAGTGTGGGCCACTGAGAGAAAACCATTAATTGAAAAGAAATCCAGTAATTTAGCTATGGTGCTTAAATATTTTCTGCAATAAAGTTGCCCCTGAGTCAAAAATTTCCAAGAGCTTCAAATTAAATATTACTTTTAAATTTGGAAATTATTCCTTACAGAATTATCTAATTTGTTCATTTATTATTATAGCAACAGAAACAATGGTATTGGCAGCTTTTTTTCATTAATTTATTTATATATTCACTTTACATCCCAATCATCATGTCCCACCTTGCTCCTCTCCTCCTAGTCTCAATCTTATAAATCCCCCATTCCTCCCATTCCTTCTCCTCAGAGAAGGGGAATCCCCCCCTTGGGTACCACCAAAGCCCTGAGACATCCAGTCCCAGCAGAAAGAAATACATCTTCTCTCACTGAGGCCTAACCAAGCAGTTCAGTGTGGGGAAGAAGATCCAGTGGCAGAAAACAGAGTCAGAGATAGACCCGCTTCAATTATTAGGGGACCCATATGAAGACCAAGCTGCTCCAAATGTGTAAGGCACCTACATCCAGCCCCTACATGCACTTTGGTTGGTGGTTTAGTCTCTGTGAACCCCCGTGGACCCAAGTTCTGTAGATCCTCTTTTAGTGACCTTGACACCTCCAGCTTCCTCTAAGCTCTGCCTGACTATTTGGCTATGGGTTTCTGCATCTGATTCCATCCACTGCTGAATGAAGCCTCTCAGGAGACAGCTATGCTAGGTTCCTGAAATATGAAGGACTTTTCTGTTGTTGATGATTTTTTAACCTATTCTTGTTTATCTATATAATTCTCTTCATCCTTGCATCTAACAGGATTCCATCACACCAAGGTTGCTATGGCTACATGTGCCTCCCTGTTTCTACTTCATATTTGCTATTTCTAGAATACTTGGAGCTTAGAAACTGGGTAGTGAAACATATGACATTTAAAAAATAAGCTTAGAGCAGGTACAAGTTCTATGAACAATAACTTTTCTGTAAGAATTTTTTTTTAAAGTCTGTTTCATTTGTTCATAGGATGTTTTGCTTTTTCTTAGTGTCCAAACTTTATCTTTCATAAAATTCTGTTGTTATGGCAGATAGTACTTTAAACTTTCAGAGAACAAAAGATGAGGCTTTTTACATTGTATAAATCCTTGTCCATCTGTAAAATAAGTATCATGCATAAAAAGGAATCTCAAGTAGTGTACTTGAAAATACCAACATTCTATTCTAGAATTATAAATAAGTTTCTTTGTGAGTTAAATTTTCTATGATGAATGTATCTGCAAGAATCAAAAGTATAATTACATTTTAAGAGGCTAAATAAATTAACCAAAAAAAACCAGAAACATTCACAAAAACATTTTAAATATTATTAGGCTATGTTTTTAGACAGTTGAGTTTATTTTAAAACATTCAAGTAGGCACTGTAGCTTATTATTATAACAGCTACTAACATTTTCATAATGTAGGGTGCTTTGGGAATTTAAAAAGACCTATTCTTCATAGTTAGAGTTGTGTTTTTATCTGGTTTTGGTGGCAGTCAAAGATCCTGTTCAACATATGTATCTTTCTCCCAAGAGAAGTATTGTTCCAAATTGGTTTTCATGAAACCCCTTTGCATTTACCAGGTCTCCTAAAATCAGTTGTTAACTAAGATAAAATGTCACTGAATATATATTTCAGGCTTACCTCAAAATAATAGGTGGAGGAGGAAAAGATAGCACTTTTGTTACATAATGCTCAAACCTCAAGAACGCTTAGGCCCAGACATTCACTACTATGTGCAAAAATTTGAATGCCATTGTGATCTCAAAGAAAAGCAGATTTAAAGCAATGATGTATGCTAGACAGAGTTGAAGGGGTTAAAAGAGTGTGTGCAGTTAGGAACCAACCAAGAAAAACAGTCATAGAGTCAGGAAGGTTGGCTTTTATTTTATTTTATTTGTTTATGACAATGGTCTTTTGTGTAAGCAAATTTTATTCACATATAAAACCAGGAGAATTAATTACATAACTATTTTTCTTGAGAAGGTGATACCTGCAGTTTGAAGAATCTGCTGTAGGTATGATATATGTCGGTCTATTTGGGATACAGCAACAAAAGCTGCAGACTTAGATAAACAACATGGATTTATTGCTCACAGTGCCTAGGGCTGAGAATCCCAAGATCCAGGCATACATATTTCCTGCATCCTAGGTACAGAAACTGATATTTTTTCTAACTTCACAAGGCAGAGTGTGAATAAAAGGTATTTGGGCCTCTTTTATAAAGGTGATCATTCCATACCTAAGGATTCTAGACTTATAACTTAGTCATTTCCAAAAGACCAGACATACTAATATAATTCCTCTGAGATTTAGGATCACAACACATGAACACCAAGAGTATACAAGCATCCAGACCAAAGTGCGGATAGAACATTTTATCTCTAAAGTAAGAGAAAATATGTAGAATGTGGTAGATGATAAATGAGGTCATGTAAGCTCTTCTTATGTCTCAATTCATAAAGAAAAATGTACTTATATAGTAGCAATGAGAGAGCTATGAAAATGTGACAAACTATTAGCTACTATTGAGATTTCAAAGGAAATATGTGATTTAATCAATATATGTTGTAAATTTTACAATTCATCATTATTGTGCAACTTTATAACCTTCAGATGGAGGTATAGATGTGGATAAGGGCAATTATTTTCTGTTGCCATAACATAGGTTGATTCTCTTAGAGCAAAGGTGAGGCAAACACATTTATTTCAGAATGTATACAAGAACCTTCTGTAATGGAGACTCAGGTAGTGGAGAACAATTCCAATTTTATCTAAGCTTTGAAGAAGAATAGATAGCCAGGCAGAAGTTTGAATGACGGTTAGAAGGATATGACTTAATGCCAACAATGTTACAGTCTTACCAAATCCTGAGGCCTCAGTTTTTTCTCTAGGCTTCTGTACCCCTATAGACAGATATAAGAAGCTTCCTTTCTCAGCGCGTGGGATAGACAGAACTGCAAAGGTCTTACCACTGCCCTGAGAGGAGAGGTAAATCAGACAATTCTGTGGTCCTTTTCAGGATGAAAAATCAAGAGGATTGGAGAGATTATTCTATTCTTGCACTTCGGCAATTGATAACTATATTACCAAAAATTGAGATGAATATTAATTCAGATGTTATTTGTTTGAAGAGTGAGTATTTCTTTAGAAATTTGTCCTATCAGGCTCCTAGGCTGAGTCATCAACAGGATATGAGAGGCAAAATAATCCAGTCTTGAGCAGGTAGAGAAACAATGGGGTTAGGGAAGTGCTAGGCTTAAGTCAGTACAAGAAAGCAAATAAATATCTCTGATGGTCAGTGAGATGGGTGAATAGAAAGAGATACTGATGGTCTGGGTTTCATCCCTGCCCCTCACTTAGATTATGTGGCAGTGCGTTATTATGAAAATATTTCTTTCATCAAAGGGACTAGAACTTTTGCTGGATCCTAGAGCCAGAGATGATAAAGTATTTTGAGGTCAATTTGAACTTGAGACAGCTATCCTATTGTGTACTTGGGTTTTTAACCTATCTTTAAGAGAACAATGTAACAAACAATGTTATTTGCTTTAGATTTTCTATGTAATCAACTTTTACAAGCTAAGGTAATGCAAAGCTGATATCTTAAATGATATGCTCTTCTCTGTCCCTGACCCAGAAGAGCAGGACATGTACACTTCTGTTAATATTTGCTTAAAATATTTTATACAAAATATCCTCAATAAATTAATATTGACCATAACTGTTGGACACAACATACAGATATCATTTGATAAACAACATTTGAAGCATTCAGTTTTCAGGGTCAGTTGTGGTCAGTTGGCATCAGTGACTTAATCCCTTGGAATATTCTCTTAAAGATTGCTAAACAGTACACTTCATTCCTTACTCATGTTGACTCTTTCTGTGCTGTTCAATAAATGAGAGAGCAAAGCTCAGGTTTAGATAATACAGACTGAACTAGAGAAGAACAGATTTACAAGACAGCATTTAGGCAGGAATAGTTTTGTCTACTACAGAAGATATACAGGAACGACTGAAAACTCAGCAAGAGAAATACATAATTAACGTCTGCTCCTGGTTAAATGGCATTGACGAGGATTTTTTTTATTAATTTATAAATTAATAAATGCAACACGAACATATGTTGGGCACTCTGAGATTATTATTGATTCTTTCAAAGCAACACAATACTCAGGTGGTAGAAGGAAAGAACTGACTCCCACTCTTGTCTTCTGATTTATACATATGTATCATGGCACATGAATAACCATACACTTACTCACACGAAATAAATAAACATATAAAATGAAAACACTCTACACGTAGGGCCAGGTTACACTCTCTGACAGTTCTTTTCAGAAACATGCTATTACAGCAAGAAAAAAACACAGTGAAAAGGTGAAACTGTGGTTATTCCGTGGGATTATTTCCACTGGAGATCAGACACTGCTGTCTGTATACGGAAGTACCCTGAGATTGGAGGGTTTGTGTGGGCTCAGGAAGACGTGCTGGCTTCTTGCTGTGTTGCTAGGCTGCCTCTGTTGCAATTGAAGACAGTAGCCTTTCACTGTTGTTTCCATTTTTTCTTGTCTTATGAGAAACTCATTTGGTGTTCTTTTAGTTCAAAATTATGAAGTCAGATTTTAGAGTTACCCATATTAAATTCTCAAAGTAAAAGACAATATAACAAAAATTTGATAAAATTTTTTTCACTTGTGTCTAAATATTTGTTTAAAGAGTTGCAACATGTAGCCTTTAAAATAGAATTTTTCTTGGTATTTTAGTCATCCTAATTTAAAATAAAGAAATATTAATTGCTTGCCAATTTAAGTGAGCCCATTCAATTCCTATCATATCAGCTGTAGCTAAATTTCCAATATATTTTATTTCATGATGCTAATGTACAAATAATGACCCTTGATATCAAGACCTAAAAAGTAATTGATTTTGCCAATAATGCTGGACACTTCCTTGGACTAAACAGTTTCTGTAGCACATTAAATGAAACATACATTTCTACTGCTTCATACTAGCTTAAAACATTGATATATTTCTTATTTTGTTATGACAGTCAGCAGTGATTAGTCTCAAGTTCTAATTTATAGTGAAGAAAAAAAAAGTGACCTTCAAGGCTGAACTATAAAATACAGTTTCCCTTCCCTGCAAGCAGTGAGTACTGAGGTCCCTGAAACCCAATTGCCTTTCAGCACAGTATTTTTTACCTGTTGAAAATTGGCCATCGTGTTTATTTATGATGCTAGTTTATGGTCACAGCCAAGCATTCTCTACTGTTCCCACAACCACCAGAAGTAACGATCATTTACCATGAATAATTTGTTTGAGTTGATTCACTGCATCTTTCCTGAAAGCGCATTTTTGACTGAGTGACCTTGGCCCTTAATATTTGGTCAATGCCAAAAACAAAATAGAGACTAAATATTTATTCATTGTATGTGAAGATGGAGTGGAAATTGTGACTGATAAGGTGAATGAATATTTCAGGTGTACTTTTATGTGGTTGAATGACTGTGCTTGTGAGAGTGTGTGTGTGTGTGTGTGTGTGTGTGTGTGTGTGTGTGTACACATACACACACACACACAGGTACACATGCACACATATTTGGAGACCAGAGGACAAAATTTACTGCTTTTTCTTTGTTCTTTAGCTGATATAAATGTGTCTTTATGACAAGGTCTCTCAGTATCCTGGAACTAAGCAAATAGGCCAAGAGAGATGACCAGTAACCCCAGGGATCTGCATTTCTTTAACTCCACAACAGTGGAATTAAAAGTGTCTGCCACCACATTTAGCATTTCATGCTGCTGCTAGTGTTTGAAGCCAGTCCCTAAAGCACTCAAGTCAAGCACTGTAATGACTCAAATATTTTCCCCATATCCATTAGACATACTTTTGATAAAGAAAAAATAAGTCTAAAAGATTATCCTAGAAAGAGATGGTACTAGATTGTGGGAATCAGGCTAGTCAACAAAGAAAAAGGGAATAATAATAGATTTATAATGGGGAACCTAGAAATAGATCAGAGATTGGGTAACTTATAATCTCACTCTTGTTGTTTCTTAATTTTATCATGGTTTAACATATAAAATGGTACCTTATAATAATCAATGACTGTAGAAAAAAATAACTATTGTTTTTCTTTTTCAAAAGTCTGAATGTTAATCATAATTTAAAGTTATTATAAAAATCACATGAGACCAAATAAGCAGAAATAGTTTCCATTTGATCTGGATATTTACACATTTATTTAGTGCAAGCCAGACTTAGAAGAAAATATCCTTTTGAGCATTGTGGTTTGTTGCCGCCTTTGGATTTTCTAACTATACTTAACTCTTGTCAGAAGCTTTTCCCCATGTCCTTTGAATAACTAGCAATGCTGACTTCATGGGACCTTTTTCATTTTTATTAGTTTTGATAGTTCACTGATGTCATTCACTGCATTTGGAAAGGAGATAGAATATTCAAGGTGATGGTGCAGAGAGACCAGGATTTAGTGTCCTGTTATATTTGTAGTTTCAATTTGTAAATGTCACAAGTAATTGATACCCATCTAATGTGTTTAATTTTCTTTCTCAGTAATATCAAATGAATTTCCCAATTGGCAAAATTAAGTTACATGCTGAACAAATTGGATGATTCTTGTTCTCAGCCCATCTGTTTCTATCTTGTTTTAATTACTAGCAACCTCCACTATGTGCTGGCTGATACATGGGGAGCCAGCCTACCCTGCTTGCTGAGTTCTGTGAACTCCCTTTGAAGTCCATGGTAGTCTACATTCTAGTGATTCCAAAAATGAATTTTACTTTCAATCCATTTTTATTTCTGATGGTCCTAGATCTCTATCAGTCTGATCAGAACAAGGATGTCTGAAAATGGCCTATGTATGTGCTAAGCGCTAAGTACTTCAGAGAGCACACCTCCAGTCTCTCTCAGTCAACCAAAAGTGTTGAGAAAACATTAACCATCTTTTAACACACATTCATAAAAATAGACTTAGCTTTAATCCTTATTTTATTTATAAATTAATTCTTACCATAGGGTTACCTCAAACAGTGTAGTTCACTTAATGGTAATCAACACATAGACCAATGAAATTTTTGAAGGTAAGGAGTCCAGTAATAGAATATCATCTATTGGGCTGTTAACCTAGAATTTTCTGTACCATATTTATCTTTAAATCACAATTTGTGGTTTTTTTCAAATAATGCCCATTAATTGTTATTCTGTGTTTACGGATATTTTCATATTACTTGGAATATACTATTATGTGTCTCTTTTTGCACACTTTGGTGCTAGTCACTCAGCTCATTTGTAATAATCCTATCCTTCACTATAGTCTCAGTCAATGTGTTTTCCATTACCTGCAGCTCAGAGCCAACAGTGCAGTGACTACAGTAAGATGTTCATCCTTTCTTTTTCTTAATTTCCCATTATAATTTTCATCTATTATATTAAAAAATTTACTGAATGTATTTTTAATGTAAAACCCAATGCCTATGAAGTTACAAAGTCTAAGTCTATTACTCTACACATTTTGATTCAATGATGTGTTTTAAAAAGAGTATTGTTCATTTGCTTGGATCAGTTGGTTTTCGGTTTGCTTAATATGTTCCCTCAGGGATATGTTTGCCAGCTCAAGATCACAAATACTTCTTATCTTCATTTTTAATAGAATGTAAGAATTTACCCTTATGTTCAGAAACTTTATGTAAATTTTATTTTTTTCATTTTGATTTAGCCAATGCATAATCAAACTCACATATACTGTTAAATATTCAGTGTAAAATTTCTGCCTGGGGTGGATAATGAGAAGAATGTATAGTACATGAATACAGTGAATACAGTTCATTTTAGAAAGCTTTGGGAGCTGGTGAGACAGCTCAGTGGTTAAAAGTACTTGCAGCTCTTTCAAGGATCCAGTTTCAGTTTCCAGAACCCATGTAATAACTCAAAACTGTTTGTATCTCCAGTTCTAGGGAATCTAATTATCTCATCTAGGCTCCATTGGCTCCTGGGACTTATGTGATACATATATTTGTATGTAAGAATAACAGTCATATTCATAAAATAATACATCTTCTTAAAAAGACAGAAAGCTTTAGCTCTTCCAAAGTTGCCAATAGACAGATCTATACTCCAAGATATTGTACAGTTGCAGCATCAATTAGTTTCAGAATGGGCTTACAGTTTATTCTCTGTACCAGGCAGTCAGGGATGGGGAAGAGCTCAGTGTATTGTTAGGAGATATATTGGTCACTACTCGGCTGTGATACAATGCTACCACAAGGCAACTTATAGAAGAAAGTTATTTTGGCTTAAGTTTCCAGAAGGATAGGTTCATGTTGGAAGAGCCATGGCAACAGACAATCAGAGAAAAAATCTGAGAGATAACCTCTTCAACAGCAAACATAAAGCAGAGAGAATGAACTGGACTGGAAGTTAGCCAGACTCCAAGCTTTCAAAGCCCATTCCCAGTGATGCACATCTTCCAACATGGCACTATCTCCTAAAGGTTTTAGAACCATCAACTGTGGACCAAGTATTTAAATACGGGAAATGATTAGGGATACTTCTCATTTAGATCTCTATAAGGGTAAACCTCACCCCTTGCAGTGCTGGGGAAATTGTATCCATGTAGCTTTGGGGATATAAACCAATTAGTCCATGTACTTGGCGGGGGGTGGGGAGTGGGGGTGGGGGAGTGGAGGGGGGCAGGGACTCATTCCATGCACTGGTGGAGGAAGAGAGCACTCCACATACATTCCATTCAAGAATGCTAAAATACTTCTGAATGGAATCTGCCATGGCTACCTGGACTATTAGATACCTTTTGTGTTTAAGTATACAATGCCAAACTACTTTTTAAATCGTAGGCAGACTAATACTTTTCCAAATATCCTTTTGTCATTGTTGCCAAATGGAGTTTGCATGCATTCAATTTAACCATAGCTACTCATGTTTTTGTATATTATTCACTTTTAAATAGTATATATTTGATCTGGTGAGATGGCTCAGAGGTAAGAGGCACTGACTGCTCTTCTGGAGATCTTGAATTCAAATCCCAGCCACCACATGGTGGCTCACAACCATCTGTAATGAAATCTGGTGCCCTCTTATGAGGTGTTTGAAGAGAGCTACAGTGTACTTACATATAATAAATAAATAAAAACCTCTGGGCTGGAGTGAGTGGGGCCAGAACAAGCAGGGCCAGAATGAGAGGGAAAAGGGAAGGGGAAAAAACCTAAATAATATATATTTTATATGTACCATAAAATCAAGGGTGGTTATCTGAACATTATTCTTGCTTTTGCTTGCATGCATCTTTCTTTGTTGTCTAAGGTCTTTAAGGAACCACCTGATATGATATATTATGACTTCTACTGAAGAAGACAGCATGAGGGATAGAAAATGTAGCACAATAAAGAGCTGTTGTTCCCTTGGTTGACATCATATTGGCAATTTCCTTTCTTCTCTTTAGCAACACCATGAGACATTTTAAAGATAATGTTAAGTAGTGTACTTTATCCTCCAAATAATCTCCTTTTCTGCTTTTAACCATTATATTTCAGCAAGCAAAATTCAATTATATGTGTGTGTGTCTATCTGTGTGTTGCTATACATCTGGGAAGTATAACCTGTGACTGTGTAAAGGTGTGTTAGCACCTTTAAAACTGTGGTAAGCTCATGTTTTCAGAAATGGATTCTGTGAATCGCTAGTAAATAAAAAAAAGGCTGTGCTTGTTTTATGTAAAAATGTGGTTTTTTAGTACAACTGGTACATTTCCCCCACAGTGGAAAAGGAAATGGAGTGGATTTTTAAACCTAGAGTTGCAGAATAGAACCAAATCCTACAAAGTACAAAAAGCTATTATCTAAAGCTTTTTGGACTATAAAATCCCCCAAGAAACCACAAAGTAAATCAGTCTTTAAAATATGACAATGATAATCCTGTTGATGTTTGTAAAGCCCATAAACACACACTAGTTTATCCCAATGGAAGTTTCCAAGCTATGAAGTAGCTCAAGCCGATGGGCATCTTGTGGCAATGTCAGAACTGGAGTTGATATTAGATCTTGATGGATAATGTGTATAGGAAATGTAACAGGTACTTTATAACAAGAAGTTGGAGCTTTGTACTTACTACAGGAAGATATTTGGGAGATCCTACATTCAAAAAAAAAAAAAAAAGGATCTTCATGAGGAATAAAGTCTTAGAAATCATGCTGTAAAGAAGGCTGTATACTGTACAGAGTTCCTCTGTGCATTACATGAGTCAAGAGCTGTGTTCCTGGAATGTTCCAGATTAGATCTAATTTTAAACTGAGCTGAAAAGAGGCTTTACACCTTGAATAGATATATGCATTTAATCAGTATAGGTTATACTTGTATTTAGATTTGCCAGATCTCAACACACCTGACAGACAGTCCACTGTATAAACTGCCTCAGAAGCCAAAGCCAGTTAGGAAAGGGTGCTAGGGTAGTGATGGTCTAGATTTGCAGGACAGCTGTAGGGATACTTCAATATTATAGTTTAACATAAAAAACTTCCCTGAAGTGATTTGCTATACAGAAAATGCCAGAATATTACAGAGTCATTTTTAGGTAATCCCAAAATATGTCTTCCATAGTTTTCTTCCTTGGTTTCCGTACAAGATATTTTTGTAAACAATCCAGAAAAGCATCAATGGCCTTTGCATGCAGTGATTTCACATGGCATTGGTATTGTTTATGATTATTTTGTGGACTTTGAACTAAGTCACACCTTATCAAAATTATTAATCTTATTTATCTTTATGTATTTCCTAGCAGCGGTGTGCTAATGAACGGAGAATTATTCTTAAGAACTTTATATCTCTATGAATTTTACTTTGAGATGCAGGGAAAATGAAAGTATTTTCCATTTGAAATGTAGAAGAACTTTAACCATCTGGAATATATAATTTTAGCACGTAGTCTGAAATATTATGTACTATATCAGGCATAGCTATCAACATTTTCAAAAACAACAAATATTTTCTACAGAGCTTTAAAAAATCTATTAATTTTTGTTTGTTTTTTACCAGATGCCAAGATGTGTGACAATCATGTGTTAAAAGTTGACTATTGCATTCCTGTACTCCTACATCAATCCTTTCCGTTGTTAAAGAGGTTGGTGAGGCTAGCCCTTGGTGTGGATACATGGCTACAGAGTCAGACATCCCACAATGAAACTGAGATTTCTTAACTGTAAATAAGGAGGACTGAGACACTGGAGGCCAGAGCATATGGAAAGTATTTGGGAGAAACAACTTTGAGATTATACTCAGAACAGTGTTGACGTTATTATTATCTGTTCTTTTCAAACTAAGTTGGAGATAGCATGTTTAGTTTGTATACTCTAATAAGAACAACTGTCTGACAGAGGTCTATGCATTTAGAGAATTAAATACAAGATAGCAAATAAATTATTCCAGACCATATTTGTAGTAATTATATGCATAGAATTGTTATCTTTTTTGATACCAAATCTTTGGGATTTAGACCTTATGTATATAACCTTAAGATAATCATAACCCCATCTCTGAGAAATCTTTAGTTTCTAGTAACAGTTTTTCATCAAATGTAGGTATTATCTATTAAATGTGAGCTGATAACAGACTCCAACAGTCTTATATTCTCAGACATCCTGGGTCTTGACTGAAATTCAAAATGTTTATAGGAAATCTTCAGGGAATCTTTTGATTCAACTTTGTATAACTTACCTAATTGCTACCTTAAGATAGTTTCTTTTCGTTTTAAGTTTCTGTTTTCAGCTATAATTCATTTGCATCTAGAGAGTAAAAAAACTTATAATTGATGATTGGTCTACATCAAACATCTCTCAGAATGATTTGTAGCCATTGTATAATATAGCAATTATATTTCAAAGAAGACATTATCTTATAAACCAGCATTCAAGCACTACATGTTTTTGTTCTTACTACATGGTTATAGTAGGACAGCTACATGGAGACAAATACACTGAATTTTCCTATTAGAGATTCTTTTCTGCTGAGAAACAAGAGATAAGGCCAGGTAAAGATATAAATTTTACAGGTTTGAATTCTGTGACAATGTGGTGGCTCCTTCATTAAATGATACATCTGGTACAATTTTAGAGATACCAGGAGAATGACTGTAACTACATAGATGCATGTCTCTCAGTGATATTGCTAACATTTTCATGCCGATCCAAAAACCATGCAAGATTATTTCATCTGAATCTACAAAGTTTCAGAGAGAGGAGCATTTCATTTTGGATCTGATTTAAAGATAATAATGAGCTCAAATTTATTGACAGGGAAATGGTTGCTAGCATTCCTTGAAGCATAATTCGTATATCAATAATATTGGCTGAGCATTACATGTGGAGCTGCTTCTCAATATGTGACCTGTAACCCTGGAAGTAATGCCTGCTATATTTCAGGCAGGTTGCTATTCTTTTTTTTTTTTTTTCCTGGAACTAACTAGTTCAGAGAGCTGTCAGTTCTCTCCATCTGCAGTAACAACAAAGATAAATTCATTTAAAGCTAAGTAAGAGAAAATGGAGCAGTTTGTCTCACTTGATTCTGTAGTAATGCCTTCAATTCTGCAGGGGATGTTAGATCGGAACGTATTTTTCTTTCTTAAGTGTAGGAATCTCAAAGATGTCGAGCTTGGTTTTTTTCTTTGCTCGCTCTTTCAATTTCAGTGATATCTCAATGTTCCTTGTCCATTCTCTTTCTTCTTTGTGAAAAGACAGTCTGAGTGTTTTACACATTAGCCTTGATGAGTCTTTACAATTTAAGAAAAGACATGTCATCCTAAAATTCTAATAAATTATTTGGGACTTGATTTTCAAAATGCTGAAACTAGTCAATGTGCAATGTATAGTGAAAACAGCAAGCATCCAACGTCTGGCTCCTGCAGTGGAAACTACCATATCAGTATTTGTGAACAAGTATTTCAATATTACTTTCAGCTCACATATTTGCTTAAATATAGTATTCAACAATATCTGTACATACATAATATTTAATTTTTCTGTTTTATCATATGTCCCTTAAGCCAAACTATAAATGTTTTTGACTCTGTGTATAATGAATTATCTCTGTTTAATTAATTTAGCATTTATTTAGGCCAGTGTGGTGCTGTAGCAGGTTAAGGCATTTGTTACCAAGTCTGATGACTTGAATTCCGACCCAAAGACTCACATGTGGAAGGAGAGAACTGATTTCTACAATTTGTCCTCAGAGCTACACACCACACACACACACACACACACACACACACACACACCACTAAATGGAAAATTTTTATTATTTGGTCACAATATAATATACAGTCTTATAATTTGATTATATTCACTCCTATTACCCTCTATGAGAAAAAAATTAAAAGACAAGAAATAGGATCTTTTGAATTATCTCTTTCTCATGATTCTATTTTATTTTAGACATTTTGTAAATATAGCTTATGCATTTACATTGTTCTTCTAGTAATTATTGAGTATGTATATTCAACTACACACTAAATGAATGCCAATGTAGTAGCAGCTAGTAAATTTCTGCGACTCATAAGTTTTTATCTTACTACACTATTTTTATAGTATTTCTTAATCTTTAAACCTGACAGAGTAGCTCTACTACCATGTGAAGGAGATTCCTAGAAGAACATAGCAGAGCAGTGAGTCTGTACTTTCACAATAACCAGGTGTTTGAGATGCTGATGACCTTGGGCTTCCCTAGGAGAACATCCCTCTGTTATCATACTCTTCTGCTCAAATCTGCCTACAATAACTCCTAAAAAGAACACTTGCATCTGCTTGCCTCAGTGTTACACTCCTGCGACAGCAGCTTAGACTCTATACCAGTGCATCTGACACAATTCGACTGGAAGTTAATCTGAAGCAACATGCTCATTTTTGAGGAAAGATGTAGTTGTTTAAAGTCTCTTAAGAGTGACAGCAGCTGTTGTCCTACAAAAAGACTCACTGCACTGGTGGGATATGGAGAAGATGATCATAGAATTCTCCTCTAGTCAGATTCTAAAAAAAAATAGTTTTCAAACACGATTTCAAATCACTACTTTTTGGGAAGTATTTGACATGTATTAGTCATTTGATTCTAGGGAAAATGCTAGAAGTAAGTAATGTCACTAACTTTTTTTGACAGTTAAGATTTTAGATTTCAGGAATGCTACAAATGTCACACATATACCAGGTAGTAAGAACATCGCACCAGAGTCAGGTAGGCTTACCCCAAGGTCCAAGTCCATTGTAGCCCTAGATACAGCTTTTTTCTTGGACAAGGGATAGACCTGTGGATGTTTTGCTAACACCATTAATATAACAGTGAGTTCTGACAAGTGCCCAGCAAGTGGAAAATAACCCAAATGACTGTAGTCTTAGACACAGACTAAAGAAATGTAGCAGCACAGACAGTGAATTTTTTTAGTATATTTAAGGTCAAAAACATATTTCAAATATACATTGTAAAATATGAAAATAATATGAACCAAGTAGAAACCACAGGTATGTATTACCATGCAGTCAGATACCTTGCATCTTGTCATAAGAAGAGATATTCTCTTCCTTCTTCCTTCTTCCTTCTTCCTTCCTTTCTTTCTTTCTTTCTTTCTATTTATTTATTTATTTTGAAAGTGTCTCATATAGCTTTAGTTGGTTCATATTCTCTATATAGCCAAGAATTATCTTGAGTTAACGATCCTTCTGCCTCCACCTCACCTCCATGTGCCACTAAGACTGTATCTTGTACATTTTTTTTTTCTTCAAAATCAGGTATACTATGGTAAGTCTATACAGTTGAGCCAAAAAGATCAAGGTTACAGTTCAACTTTGTTACTTGCTTGATGACTTGTGAACTTAATGTGAGAGCCCTAATTAAGTATCATTTTCTATAAAATAAACATGGATAAATTATATATGATGTAACTAATAACATTTGGTAAATATTAAATAAGATAATTATGTGTTGAGCTTAATATAGTGCATGTAATATATTATTACCAACATTGGTACTTATCTTCAGCTATTATAAGTAAATAGCCATGACTTAATTTAGTAGAAAATAAATACATGTTAGGAGAGTATATTTGGCAGGAAAAAATGTTATCTGAGTTAATCAAAGCACTTAAGCCTTTGTTTGAGAAGGCCACTGACAGAACTATCTATGACAGATAGTCTCAGGGGTGTCTCTGATTCACAAACTAGAGTCAAGACAATAAAATATTTGCTTGGCTCCTTTGACCAAATCTCTCCTGAGATGGACTCATTTTTTTCACCAGGAAATGAGCCTAGTGTCCCTCTCCTGCTTGCTTTGGCATCAAGGCTGAGGAACAGTGCTGAACTCTTCCAGTCAGATGAGATGCGACCTGCTAACGACCCAAAGGAGAGAGCTCCCAGCCGTGTCCGAATGCTGAATGACATCCTTCAAGACCTGGAAAAGAACTTCCTGGTGCGGCGGGTACCACCGGGATTTTACAGGTATGAAATATATCTCCACACTGTTGTCTTTACCTCAATGTCTTAAGTTCACTTCCAGAACCTTCTAAATACTATAAAACTACATAAAAGAAGTTCTAATTTTGCATATTTTAGGAGAGAAAGTGAAGGTAAGACTCTGTTGAAGTCAGAATAAGCAAAAATGGCTTGAATCGAAAAGTGGGGAGAGGATAGGAGAGCATTAGAGAGAAAAGAAAAAAATATTAGCTTTGATCCAAACGTATTTTAAGCATATGCAAATAATCTATTTTAAACAATCAAATAGTTATAGATAGAAAAAGAGATGACTGTTATTCCAAAGCAAGGCTCAAATGAATAAATATGAAATAAAGGAAACATGACAAAATGTCTTATATTTATTTTAACGATATTACCTCTGGAAAATCAAGTTCTGTCCAAGCTTCCATGGGAATAAATCTGCCTTCTTGATTGCCAAGTGATGGGCTATGCTGCAGTTTTTTAATCATAATAACATGTCTAGAATGTTGAGCCTAGTTCTTTATGCTATAATTTATGACAATATTGAATGCATTTAATATTCTGTTAGAGTGAAACTTTAGTAGCTCTGAGAGAGGTGGGCAGTTTGGTTGGAGAATCACAGGAGTGCCCCTGAGATCGAAGTGTGGGCAATGGTTTTCTAGAGACAGCAGTGTGATTTGGCCTGAAGCACATGGAATATGGTTTTCTTTAGGATGTTCTCAAAGTAGAAAATAAACAAAGGGAAGATGGAAATTAACCAATTTTTAATATTTTAACTATTTTACATATTTGATTCATTCTCATTTTTCTACTGAGGAAAAAATTACCTTTCTCTGCAATACATGTTTATATAATGTATATGGAATAACTACTTAATATATATTCATATGTAGCTATGTCCTATATAGGAATTATCTATACTTTCTGCATTCATAATGATATTTTAAAGTGTTAAATTTATGACCCTTATAGAAAGTTCTAGGGAGAATTAGAACTACTTCCTACTTCCCCCAAGCTTCCTTTAATCTGCTGTCTTGTTTCAGGTCTAGACTTGCTAATATACATTGTATAACCAGAGGTTTAAGCAAAGGATCAATTTTTCAAACAAAGATATGGAAATCTTAGTTACATTTGAGAAAGAGTTTCTAAAATTACTGGTCCCCAAAGACTATGACAGTCTTTATAGCAGGAGATGCTCCATCACCGTACATAGAAAAACATGGTTTGTGACCCACAAGCCTGTGGCTATTAAGTGAGCATGAATTTGAGTGGTATTTGGAGCAAACTTGATGACCTGAGAAGAACCTCAGCAACCTACATCTTGATTTCTGCATCTGTTAAAAAAAAGTAGCAGATAGGGACCTTTCATAAAGCATCTTTTAAACTTTGGTATTTGAGAGTTTAGCTTTGTGAGTTCTAAATTCAAATAAATATGCAGATAAAGTTTCCATGTTATTTCTTCTAACATCATAACTTTTGACTGTAAGATATT
Source organism: Mastomys natalensis (assembly GCA_021653895.1). Taxonomy (NCBI): domain Eukaryota; kingdom Metazoa; phylum Chordata; class Mammalia; order Rodentia; family Muridae; genus Mastomys; species Mastomys natalensis. Next base: position 13,210 of record JAJTUV010003691.1, on the reverse strand, counting down.
GAAAAATATTGTGTATTGTTCATAGAATTTTCATGGTATTGAAGGCATTATTATGTTTCCTGTACTTTCTAAGTCCCTGTAACTTAGCACACACTTCAAGTAAAAAGCATTCTCTTGATAATAATCTAGTGAAGGATTAGAAAGAAGAAGAATAATGTAAATATAAAGGTACAATAAAAAGATTGAATGCATAAATAACTGCTTAAAGAAAATTCAACTACATTATGGACAGATTTCTTTAAAATATCTTTATCAGAGAAACTGAGCTCACATTTGAGGATCCATTTAATAAGGCCTGTTTCTACAAGAAGAATGCATTCCTTTCTTGATATTCTTCCATATGTAGCTGGTCTACCTATCTAATATGCTTTTTTCTTATCCTTTCAATATATTCATAGATTTCAATTTATTTCATCCTGTATTTTGAGAACAGCAAACATTTGTATATTCATGATTAAAACCAATAAATGTTATTTTTCTAGCCTAACTATTGTCACAATATGTCTTGTATCCAAATGATACAAATCCAAATGTTACTATAATATTCTAGTTCATAGGCTTCAGAACTGAAAATATAGAGTTCAACATCTTAGCACTTTGACTATAGTTATCAGTGGAATGCATGGTTAACATGCCTTTCCTTTGGTTAAATGCTGAGCACATGGCACTATCCCCTAAAGTAGCTATACCATCTTATATGTCCAACAGTGAATAGTATGCTACTTCATTCTCTCCCTACCTACATTCGCTGTGGTTTCCCTGGGGATAAACTTTCTGAGAGATGCACAGTTGGTGTCTAGACTTTGAATTCATAATTCCTTGATGGTACATATTGTTGACAATCCTTGGCTATTCTGATTTCTCACCTGTGTTTCTAAAGTGATAGTTCTTTTCAAATTTTTTGCTCAATTTCAAAACTGAATTGTTTATTCGTGTGTTTATTCGTTTCACTGACCTCATAATATCGGTCAGTGAAGTCAAAAGCCTGGGTTGGAGTGGGGGCTTCTTAAAGGGGGATTGGAAGATTGTGACATGACTGTGAGGAACTGGTGCTATATTCTTGATGAGTTTAAGAACCTGTTCTTATGTCCAGTGGTCACTTTGGAATCTGGAACAAGGAGTTGCCTTTGTCCAATGCCTTGCATGGGCTTTGAAGAGCTCAGGCTGTAATTTAGAAGAGATGGGCAGGGAACTCTTGGACTAGGCAACTTGCCTTTGTTCTAAAACATTAGGCCTAACAAATATCTTTTGGTGAGAATGAGTTTTTAATATTAATGAAATATTGCCAATAAATTTACCCTTCTTTATTTTGCTTCTCTGTTGTTTCCAAAATCAGATCCTGAAAGCCAATCTTATCTTAATATTTTTGTCTAAAGTATTTTAAGACTTTTACAATTTTATGTTTTAGATTTAGATATGCTAACCAGTTTGATTTCCTCCTTGTAAATTGTAAATGTTTTGGCATCAGAGTTTTTTCTTTATGTTTGCACAAAGTATCTCTAGTTTAGCATTGCTTGTTTAAAGTGATATATTTCATATTTCTCCATTCAATTAATCTCAGCTCCTTGATTGTACAAAAAGGACTTAATAGTACATTATACTGGTGGTATCTAATCTGTTCAGGTAGAATGGCTTTCACAACATGTACAAAGAACTTTTGCCAGAGGGGTTGGCATGAGATTGCCAGAAGGTGAAGAGACTTGTGGCGGGAGGTTTACATCTTTCTTTTCGGATGGCCTGCAACCTAGATAGAATTTCTAAACATCAGGTTCACTTATCTAAACCAGAATATCCCCAAGAGATGTTAATATCAGAATGAAGTTAGCTTGAGTGAGGTCAGAGTATCATGAGTTGCATTACCTTTAAAGTTGTATACAAAAGTTATAAAATGAAAGTAATATTATACCACTAGGCTGTGCTGTGTCATTTTAACACTCTATTAATATTTGCATCTCCATAGCTTTTTCCCTATATCACCAAGAGAGAAATATTTTATTATTAAGTGTTAAAAGTTAACACAAAAATTTTCACATTATGGTACTAGCAATTTTTGTGACCAAAATTTATTACCTTGGGATTTTATGCTCCTAGTTTGTTTTAGCTAGTTTAAGGAAGATTCTCTGCCCTGTCATCAGTTATTTTGGTGGTAAGGGTGTGTTCTTACTGCTGGGGTGTCTCCATAATTTTCCTTTCCTCTCACCTAACACCAGCCTACATAGTGTTAACAATGGTGAATACTAACCATTGCCATTTACTTGATTTAAGTGACTGAACTGCACTTCACTGACATAGAAATATCTTCAACTTTTAGCCTTTACAACTAGAAAATAATGGGGTTGCAAAATGCTCTCCACAGGAGCAATTATCAAAGTCTTTCAACTAAGGGAGAACTTAAGGCAGGAGTATAAGTTCCAGCAGCAGGTTCAGTCATATATTTAAGTAAAATGTCAGCATAAAGTTTCACTGTAGCTTCTCAAAACATTTAAAGGAATAATAGTTTAAAAGAAAACCTAAGAAGAGTGTTACAGTTAACTTTAATTTCAAGTTGACAAAACCTAGAGTTATCTGAGAGAAAATTCTAGATCAAGGAATATCTAAATAATATAGGCCTATGGGCATTTATGTGAGGGATTTTCTTGATTACCAATTGATGTAGGATTGCACACCCTACAGTGGTTGGTAACTAGTCATTGTTCTGGGCTTGTACAAGAATGATAGTCATGCATGAGACAGAGAGCAGGCCAGCTGATAAACAACATCTTTCATTGGGTTCTATTGTACTTCCTTGGCTATGATGCTCTGGCCAAATGTAATGCTTCATGGAATACTGAACTCACTAAGATTCCGTAAGATTCCTGCTTTGACTTCCCTTAGTGATTTTGGATTGTGCACTGGTTGCTGTTTTTCAGAGGATCATAGTAACATAAAGGAAATGAACAAAGAGTTTCTGTTCAGCTATGTTTGAGGAAACACACACAAACACACACATACATATGCATACACAGCCGCAACAGTTTCTCTGTCAGTCATGTTTAAGGGAAATTTCACCAAAGGATAGTAAACTTACTATGAGTTTGTCAAGGAGAATTACAAGTCTACCATAGCATTTGTGTTGAACTTATTTGATTTCAAGAGTATGGAAAACAGAGAGGTACACAGATACAAGATGTTATCTAATGTCATACTCTAGGTAGACATTGCTCTCAAGGAAAGTAAACATCTTCTAAATCTACTACATATAATGAATAATGGGACAATCATCAAAAGATATCTAGAGCTGGCAGATAGTTAAAGGCACTTTATTGCAAGCCTAATCAATTGAGTTCAATCCTTGAAATACATGTGTTGAAAGAAAAGAACTGTATTCTGCAAATTTTTCTCTGACCTCCACCTATGTCCTGTGGTACATATGTGCCTACACAAGACACACATACAAACAAACACACACACATACACATACATGCACATACATACACACAAAGAGATAGAAGAAGAAACATAACTTAAAGTTTTTAAATACATCTACTGCTATTTATATTATCCTATTTTATAAAATATATGATATATTCATCTGTATCCTTTAGTAAACAAGGGGACTTTATAGACAACTATTAGTATACATCTAAAAAGATAAAACTAAGTATTAAATAATGACCATATTAAGTTCTTTAAAGAATGCAGACCATTTGTATGTTAAGGAACAGTCACGTTTATGCATGTGCACGTATGTATATAATGAGTTTCATGTTCTTGTGAGAAATGTGGCTTTAACTTCATATAAAGGGTTTCTTTTGGAGTCAGTCAGAATTGATTTGAGCAAGTTCAGAAGACCATTTCAAGCTAAGCTAAGGAAAGATGATTTTCATGTGATCCTTGAAAGCAGAAAAATAGCAGTGTAAATGTCAAGATGCTTCTACCCTGAACCAAGAGTAAACAGAGCAAACAATCCATTAAAAGTGCTTTTCAAACATGTAAGTTTCCCACTTTTCTTTGGAAAAATAATGGCTCTAGCTTCTATATAAGCATGGAAAGATAGTGTGCAGAAAGATGGAAATCCTACTTCTCAGATACATACACTTATGCCCCAGCTGCACACTCATGGTAAATACTTGCTTCTAAATAATTAAATAAGTAAAACTTAGTCCAGAATTTCAATATATAGAATGCTAATTCCCCCGACACTTCTGAATTGCCAATATCTCATTATACAGCTAACATGGTGTTTTAATTAGAGCTAGTTGTATATGTAATTATAGAACATATTGTTTGATATTTGATTGGGGTAATGACTACTGTGTTTGGGTTATACTTTTTCCTTTAGTGATGTCTGGGTGATCTGAATATGAGTATAATCTCATTTTTGTGTCTCTTGTAATCAATTCCTTCAGCTCTGCCTCTGATTTCTTTAGACTATGAAAAATAATTACTGATTAAGGATTACAATGCTTTTAAAGTATTTTAATAGTAGCTTGGAGAACAAAAAAAAATCAATGGATGAATAAGGATCTGAACAATGGAGACAAAGTAAAATTTCCAAAATTTGGTTACAATTTTTTCATATATGTGTACCATTATATGTGTTCTCTTTTATACTTTATGGATAGATGTGCTTATATGTTCTATAATGTATTTTTGCATGTTTTATCTTTTTAAGATAATGAAGACATTTCCTGTATTTTAATAGAAACAAAATTAATCTATTAAATTCCAGGCTCATTTTAATTATTCTTTCTGTCTCTATAAAAACAGTGTATCTCATTATGGCATAAACCATTCACATTCCATTAGGTAGACATTTATTTAGTCATTTGCAATTTTCAGATGGTAGTGATTATTTTCCACAGGTACTTAGTCTGGTTTGTTTTTGTTGTTCTCCATATATTCTAATTCAATTATTATAGTGCTTAATTCCCTGTGCTACTACTAAAATATAGTGATAAGTAAAATTGATGAAGAAACTGATAGATGTCTTCACTGAAAGAAACTCAGTTTTCGTCCCTCATCACAACAGTAAGAACACTTTATCTAAAAAATGAGAAAGAAGACCTAAATAATGAATAAAATTCTAAGGATTAGCCTAGACCTGAACCTATGATAAAACTTTGAAAAGTATTACACTTATACCACCACCTATGCTGACTTTTTATTCTTCTTAGCAGAGTCCAACAGGACTCAGAACAGTCTTTGTTTCATCTTTCTTTCACACCTTTAAATTACACAACAAAACTGGTCACTAAAAGGTCTTATAGGCAGGTGGTTGGAGCTCAATATGAGATGCTTGTCTATCATGTGTACAGCCTTGGAGTTGATCAACTGTGCTAAAACTAAAGTGTCTGTGAGTGTGAGTGTGTGTGTGTGTGTGTGTCTGTGTATATTTACACATGTAATCCTACATTTCTTGGGATGGAAGAAATAAACACATTGTTGATCTGTGAGAGGCTGTTGAAGGGAGACAAGTATGGAAGCATTACAACTGAATTCATATCTATCATTGCCTCAAGGTTAATGATAAAAGACTAAAAATATTTATGTACCCACTCAGTTTCAGCTTTGGGATGAATCTTCATTCTTTATCTGAATCAAAAAGCATCCATGTGTGCCTTCTAACTTAGCAACTATCTATCTATCTATCTATCTATCTATCTATCTATCTATCTATCATCTATCTATCTATCTATCTATCTATCTATCTATCTATCTATCTATCTAAAACATGCATCATTGTCATTTCTAGATAAAAACCAAACATCACAACAACCGTCCCCACATTCATAGGAGCCCTTCTGTTCTAGTAGCATGGAAACTGAGGTACAAGTGTGGGGAGATGATCAAGGTCATAGTCCATGGCATAATCATATTCCTAGAATACTTTGCTGTTGTTTCATCTGTTGTACCATACACTGATGTGGTTTTGTATTTCGCTCTGCTATTGGGATATAGGAAACATAGCTGGACAAGCAGAAGGAGGAGCACTAGACTGCATTTACCCTGAGCTGCCACTACCTGATGGTGGGTTCAAGGAAAGCACAGACACACTGCTCAGGGGATGGGAAAACCCAGCAAAAGATTTAATTTGGTATGGTATACAGTCAGATGCTCAGTTCACTATCATCATAATGGGAATGTAGGTAGACATGGTGCTAGATGAGCTGAGAGTATTACTTCTTCATCCAAAGGCAGGCAGGAAGGAATTGCTTCCACAGGCTGCCAGGAGGGGGGTTCTCTTCCATATTTGGTGGAGCTTGAGCATAGGAGCTTAAAACCTAATCCCACAATGACATGTTTCCTCCAACAAGTCCACATCACCTAATAGTGCCACTCACTATAGACCATTAATTCAAATGCATATGGAGGTCAAACCTATTCAACCCACCACAGAGAATAACTATTTTTTTCTAGCTAATTTATACCATCTGTTTTTCTTTCTATGTGAAAATTTCAAGTAGATAAACAGAAAATAATTTTAATTCTAAATATTGTAAATTAAAATAGACAGAATACATTTCCAGAATCAGTTTATACGATGAAGAATATCTTCATTTTACTTCATTTGATAAACTGCTGGCCTGTTCTGTGCATTCAGTTTTATAGATCATATGGCTTAATAACCCATAGTACTGGGGTCTTTAATCCTAAATCAGTGAAATTTATATACAAATTAGATTAGTTTTGAGTAAATTTCTTTTATCTCAAGTCATTAAAAAGTAGGCATATATTTTGTTCAAAAGTTGGCTTTTCATTACTTTATAAATTGCATCAACTCTGCCTTAGCATATTACAGAATTTGAAAAATAAAGAATTTACAAGATTTAAATTGTGTTCCCTTTAAAATATCATACTGACTCTAGATGTCTGTATCTGTCTGAGTCAGCTGCTGGTTAGAGCCTCTCAGAGGACAGCTTGCCCCTGTCTGTTCTCAGGCTGGAGGTTTAGATCCTGGGAGCTCTGGTTGAATCTTTTGATACTCATTCTAAAAAGGACAAGGCACCCTCACTTTGGTCTTCCTCCTTCTTCTTGAGTTTCATGAGGTTTATGCCTTGCATCTTAGGTATTGTGTGTTTTGGGGCTAATATCCGCTTATCAGTGAGTGCATACCATGTGTGTTCTTTTGTGATTGGGTCATCTCACTCAGGATGATATTTTCTAGCTCCATTCATTTGTCTAAGAATTTCATGAGCTCATTATTTTTAATAGCTGAGTAGTACTCCATTGTGTAAATGTACCACATTTTCTGTATCCATTCTTCTGTTGAAGGACATCTGGGTTCTTTCCAGCTTCTGGCTATTATAAATAAGGCCGCTATAAACATAGTGGAGCATGTGGCCCTGTTGCATGTTGAAATATCTTCTGGGTATATACCCAGGACAGTGGATGGAGCTTGAGGACTCTTATAGAAGAATAGGGGGAAGGATTGTGGGCCCTAAGGAGATAGGAACTGCACAGGAAGATTAACAGAGTAAACCAACCTGAACCCTTGGATCTCTCAGAGACTGAATCACCAACCGTGGAGCATACCTAGTCTACACAGATCTACCTCCATGGGCTGGACCTAGGCCTCCCTGCACATATGTTGTAAATGTGCAGCTTGGTTTTCATGGAGGTCTCAAACATCTGGAGTGGGGGCTATCCCAAAACATGCAGCCTGTATATGGAGTATGGTCTTCTAGCTGGGTGCCTCATCTGGCCTCAATGGGAGAGGAAGCACCTAGCCTCTCAGAGACTTAAAGTGGCAGGGTGGGGATACAGGAGGAGGGGGTACTCAGAAAACAAGAGATGGGAAGGATTGTGGGAGGGGTGACTGGGACGGGTTATAAAGTGAATAAGCAAAAAATATAAATTAAAAAAGGAAAAAATAAGGTTAAAAAAATAGCATACTGAAATTGCAATGTTTTCTATTTTGTCATTCAGCATTTAAATTTCTACCTTACCTAATATTTCTTTAGGCTGTGTGTAAATTACTCATCCATTGCATGGTAGGCATCTCAGAGTTCATGAAACTGTCATGTCAGGGTCTCTGAGTCTACAAACATTGGGGTCATATTGCTTTTAGTATAACAGTGCTATCTCAAAACCAGAAATTGTATTCTGGCAATTTTATTATAACTGTTTAGTTATTACATAATATTTATTTCTTTACTATGACTTATTTATAGGGATACCTAGAAAAACAAGTAATACTAATTTTTTCTTATACATTTGACAGGGTGTTAAAAGTTTTACCCTAAGTAAAGTTGGCATATTACAGTATTAAACTATATGTAAAATTTCTAGGTAAATTTAACGTTCTATGAATAAGTAAATATTCATAAATGATCACTTTGCCAATGTTATAAAATTTTTGTAGCTATTATATATAAGGCATAAACTAAATGTATTCATTTCTTATGGCTATCATAAAAAATTAACAATAAATCTAATGGCTTAAAAAAAGAGGAATGTATTTTCTCATACTTCTGTAAGACCAAAGTCTGCCATCAGTTGTTAGTGAGCTGTTCTCTCTGGAGGCTACCAGACAAATCCATGTATTTGGCAACCAGCATTCCTTGTGTTGCTCCATCATTCATATTTCTACACACTCTTCTCATTGCTTCTTTTTCTGTATAAGCATAACATCATTCTACATTCTTTTTTAAAATGGGGGTTACTAGGCCAGGTGAGATAATCTCTAGCAAATATGAAGGCTGAGTTTTTATTGCTTATCTCTAATTGACGTCATTGTTTCAAGAATGTAGTAAATGTTCATGACTGTGTCCACTCTTCAATATTACATCACCTTTCTCAAGGGGCAGCCTGCTTAGTTTTGTGACAGTTATTTATGTTTCTACTTTCTTGCTTTAGTTTAATTGCTTAGAGTAAGCAGGGATAGTTAGCTTTCATAAATGACCTCATCCCTATCTCAGCTCACCCTGGCTGGTACATGAGAGAGGAATTTTAATCTGTCTTGTAGTTCAAACATGTTCATAACTGGGTACCTATGTTATGAGATCATTAGTAAGAAAGCAAGCAATAAATACCATCTGTTTACTAGAGAGTGTTTTAATACCCATCCATTTAGTCAGTACATTTAGGAATATGAGATTGTGAGTTCAATGATATTCATGTTGACCTCCTATATGATTTTTGTGGTTTATTGTTCCCACAGAGTCATTTCAAAGTTGTTAAATAATTTTATTTATATGTTCTTGATGATCCAAATATACTTGGAGATTGGAGGTCACAACAGAAAACTGAATCCTAAATTCCTGCCTGGAGAGGATGAATGAGACCTGTAACAGTACCATTTGAGGTGCTGCAACTAATAATCTGTCAACATTTCTACTACATATTACTATTTCAGATAGGGAAATTGTAGTCTTTGGCCTATCTTGAGTTATGTAAAGTAAGCCTTCAAGTCTGGTAGGGCATCAGCAAGTTTTTTAACATGATGAAAATTATTTGCTGTATTTTTTATTAAAGTGCAAAACAATTAAATCTAGGCTGTGCTAGTTTTGTGCTGGCTTATAAACCCATCTACAAGTAGTATCATTTGGTCAGACATGCTTAACTTAAATGAATATTAAGAAACTTACAATTGGATGGAAACTGGAAAGATCATGTCCCCAGCTGCTCTATGGTTTCTGAGTTCTGTGATCTTAGGTGTGTCAGAACTCCTGGGAGATAAGAATTCTCCAGGCAGGATTGGGGTGCAGATAGTGGTGGCACGGGACCAGGTCTAGGACACAGATTGAAACTGGAAGGATATTGTCCCTGGCTGTTCCAATAAAAATTAAAAGAAAAAAAAAAGAAAATATTAAAAAAAAAAAAAAAAAAGAAACTTACAGTTAGGGATATAGGACACTTGCCTAGTATTCACAGAATCATAGTTTCAGTCCTCAGTACTACATCTGGTAACAACAATAGGCCTCAATACCTCATGCCCATAACATCCTGAGACCTCAGCCTTACATGCTATAATACTGTTGTCCTCAGCACCACATGCTTCAACATCATAAGAACTTGGCACTGGATGCTGATAACACAAGCAGTCCTCAGCAACTCAGTTCTGTAACACCAGTGTTTACAAGGTGCAGGCAAGAAGATCAGAATTGAAAGTAATTTGCAACCTAGTTTTTTACAAAAAAAAAAAAAACAAAACATGAATAAATACAATTTTGAAAGAAAATAATTTCATATTTTAATATTTTACTTACACTCACTTAAGGCGATGATTAAGAAAAAAATAAACTTTCATTTGTAAATGTCTGACTGGCTTCTTCCTTATCCATGATAATAAGCCTATGTAAAGGTCAGCACTACAAAAGATGAGATGAAATATGGACTCCTAAGTATAAAAATGGTCATTTTCAGAATCATTTATTTTTAAAGATCTTTATTAGATGTTCAATGTAAAAATCTCTTGTAATTATGTGACCTAAATATCTAGATCTATGATGCTCAACATGGTAGCCACTGAAAACAACATCCATTAACAACCTGACACATACATAGTCATAGCCCAAGTATAGTTAGCAAAGAAAAGAATATATGATGAATTGAAAACTTACTGTTAAATAAGTATGATGCACTGAGAAACAGCATATTGAAAATTCTATAATGACTAATGTCACAATGATAGTTCTAAATTCAGTTATAATAAAAAGCTTCATGTTTTTTTTTTAATTTCATGTAGCCTTTAGAGAATTTTAAATTGCACATACTGCAACCATTAGAGTTCTTCTGATTAGAATTGCTTTAAATGTTTTTCTAAAAGCAATATATTTTATAGATGAAACATAAACCTTACTAAAATAGATTCAAATCAAGAAAAATATTTTCAGGATCCTATCAAAGCAAACTGAGGCATCTTTTGGGCAGGGAATTGGCATGTAAAATGAAATGTGGTATATATAAATAATATAATTTTATTTATACATTACAAAAAATGAAAATTTCACAGAAACATATGGACTGGAAATATTATACTACACAAAGTATCTCAACTTCAAAAGGACAAACAATACCTTCCCTCATATATTCACCCTAGCTTCTATTTTTTATGTATGTACAGTTATGTGAGAGTATTGCCAATCTGGTTAGTAAACTAGAAACAGGGGCTGTAAGAAAGATAAGGGAAGTATGAAAGAAGTGACATCAGCATGGAAAGGTGAATGCTGGAGGATGGTGAGAGCAAACAGACAGAGAAGAGTGTGGGCTGACAGAGGGGAGACATGGGGAAGAGTGTGGGCTGATGGACAGGAGACTTGGGGAAGAGGACCAAAGAGCTTACACCATGTGTGAGAATTTCATAAGAAAATTGTTACATTGCATATTTTAAATAAAATAAAAATTGCTTTCATCCCCAGTAATCATAGTGGGTAAAGCTACTGTTGTCTATGTTGAGGGTAGATTGTAAATATATAACAAGAATTCTTGAAAATAAAAAGTGATCATCAACATCCATAGTAATTTTTGTTTGCTGCTCTAACAAGATGAAAGAGAGCCTAATAATCTCCAAGTACCTTAGTTGAATGCAAATGTGTTGGCCTAAAATAGTGGATAAGATAAAGTCAATATACTATATTTTAGTTGAATTTATTTATCATGATGCTAATAGGATTGTATCTAATATTTACTATATAACTATTTAACTTCTGAAGTCATGACTACAACTCACTGACCATTTGCTTTATATATGGACATACTGATGTTGTGAATAGTCCTGTTGCTATCTTCTTCTAGATAACACACCCAGAGCTTGATGATTCCAAGATAAAATACTTATTTCCATTGGAAATCTTAGTCACATTTTTCTCCTTATTTATAGTATCTTCTAAATTGCATTAATTGAAGTCTGCAAAAATGGGTGAACTTGAGGTACCCAATAGAAGGAATTAGAGGAAGCTATCTCTTTTTTTTTATTTTTTAATTTTTATTGCTTATTTTTATTTATTTATATTCCAAATGTTACTTCCCTTCCCCGTTTTCCCTCCACAAGTCTCCTATCCCCGCTTCCCTCCCACTGACTCTATAAGAGTGCTTCCCCACCCACTCACTCCTGCCTCAGCACCCTAGCATTCCTATATCCTGGGTCATCAAGTATCCACAAAGCCAAGGGCCTTCCCCTCCAAGTGATGCCAGATAAGACAATCCTCTTCTAGATTTCCAGCTAGAGCCATGGGTACCCTCTGTGTATTCTTTGACTGGTAGTTTAGTTTCTTTTTAAATGTCATATATAAAGTTGCCATTAAAGTCTATTGAGAAGTAATAATGTATCAGCATCTTGGACATGATGTAAGGAGAGATAGGAGCACAAATTGAGCAGGATGTCTCACCCTGGACTTTGAGTGAACACCAGCAAGCAAGGACTGAAATTAAGTTTGGAATAGTTTAAGCAAGCTTACAGAGCAGTCACTAGGCTGCCTGTTCATGATTAACTGTTTATTATGTGTATCTAATCTCCTTTCTTTATGCCTATGAAATGATCTTTCCAGTATTGATGGGATGACCCAGTGCATAAACATGAGGACCTGATGTGAGATACCCAGAACCCATGTAAAACCTCAGGCATAGCAGCATATCTGTAATATTAGCACTAAAGAGGTGAAGACAGGAAGACCCTAGAGCTTTCTCTCCACACAGCATAGATGAATTGCTGAGCTCCAGGTTCAGTAAGAGACCTGGTCTCAGAAAAGAAAGTAGAGATAGAAGACATCTGATATCAACTTCTGGACTTCATATGCAAGCACACACACAGAGACACAAAACCCACACACACACAAACACACACACATAGGGGAGAGAGAGAGAGAGAGAGGAAATTAAAAAGAAAGAAGGTAGCCTTTTCCAAAGCTACCCAGTTCTTCCTTCTACCTCAAGCAATTTCTCTGCTCATTTCTTTTATTGGGTTTTATAATCCTCCTCCCTCCAGAAATTGTACATTTGTAAAGAGTTTTGACTTCTTGTCAAAGACCAGCTTGACACTACAGATAAACTGAGAAAGGCAGTGAGTTGTGGAGTTTATGTTTGGGGGTCTATGTTGATAGGAGCTGACCATGCCTCTCCCATTCCTACCACTGTTAGGGGCAGACAATTTATATGGTCAGTGCTGACAGGAACAAAACTTAATTTTTCTAGGGCCAGTACTCTCTGTGACCTGTTAGAAATTCTGAACTCTTTGAGGGCAAATGAAAAAAAAAAAAAAGGAAATTCATACACTCACAAAAACAAACTT